>JAWWML010023244.1:0-16070 GCA_035047165.1 Ormyrus rosae
GTCTGGGTCCTGGATGGGACTCTCCAGGATCCAGGGATCAATCTAATGAGCCTCAGTGACAGGCAGTTTGGCCCGGGCCAGCTGTACTGTCACAAGTCTTAACCAAAGTAGGAATATTTGTTCTATCTAATAATTTATTAATATTACCAACTTTATTAGCTAAATTTTTCTTTAAACGCTTCTGCAATCGACTATTCTTCATTTTCTCGGTTTTAATTGTACGCTGCAATTCCTTCACTTTTTTCAGTCTTAGCATTCCTCAAAGTTTTTTTAATTTCTGGATGTAATCGGAAATTGAGAGAGGGTCGAGACGTAGAAGGGGGATGAGATTTGTCAGTAGACGCTGGAGTGTTGGAGGACTGAGAAAGAGATTTAGGCGAAGTAGTAGATTTGGATTTGGAAGAGAGGTTTTGTGATTTTTTGACGACACGACAGTAGGCAAGAGTTGGAGTTCACGTGAGAGGAGGAAGAGAAGATCCTGAGGCGATTTCCTGGGGAGAAAACTGAAGAGAAGGAAAGGCGCGATGAGGAGGAGGGATGGTGGAAGAGGGATGTTAGTGAGGCTTTTTACCTGCACAAGATCTAGATTCGTGCTCAGGAGGGTACGAGCGCATAAGATGAGAGAAGGCCTAGTCAATAGAAATGTTGTGGATGGCAGCGAATTTCCGAACGTCCTTCTGAAAAGTGAGTTCAGGACATGTCTTGTTCTTTGAAAGATAAGACCCTTTGCAGTTAATGCAAGACGGTAGCTTGGTGAAGTTATCGCATTCACTGATGTCAGAGTGAGTCGGTTTGCCGCACCTTTCGCAAAGAGGTTGGCCTTTGCACTGGTTTTTTAGGTGGCCATATCTAAAACAGTTGAAAGACATTTTGATGGTAGGAATGTAGACTGCTAATGGGTACTTGACAAAGAACAAATTAATGTGAGTAGGGAGGCCCTGACCTTCAAAAGTGAGGAGGATTGTTTTAGAAGAAATCAAGGAAGATGTTTCATTCGAAACAATTCTACGGTTGAGTCGTTGGACTTTGAGGAAGTTTCCAACCTGGGCAAACTCTGCGTTGAGGATGTCCTCAGAGAAGTCGAGTGGGGCATCTTTAATGAGAGCCTGCCTGGTTATGCTATGGGCTGGGATTAAGAACCTAAGGTTGTGTTTCTCAAAGGAGGAGTTGGATATAATATGGTTGGCAGAGTTCCTGTCTTTGAAGGTAATGGAAACCTTGCGAGAGCCAGAAGAATAATTGAAACAATCTTACCTGGGTATGCGGAGCAAACAAGACGACCAACAGAGGTGAGATGTAAGTTAACCTTGAGCGAAGATGAATTGATTGGTTCGTCAAAGACTACGAAGGATCCATTGTTCCTGGCAGAGTAAACGTGCAGAACTCCTTTATTTACGAGAAGTTTATTTACTGTTTTTAAGCATGATTAAGGTTATGCAAGTGCTACCTATCGCACAAGGAAAGGTAGCTGCTTCGAAGCGCAAAACTATTGCGAGCAGCTCGCTTGTGCTTTGTTCCGCAAGGAACATATTAGTTGTGCGTGAGTCAAATTTTCAATTAATACTTCTTTCATGCCTCATAAATACTTATTCTAGGATTTAACTCTATTAAATCATAATCTTTGAATATAATTAGACAAAGTATACATAGCCTTAATTATGTTTAATAAAACAAAAACTAAATGGTTTTCTGCAGAGGTATTAATTATTAATTATTGGTGGAATACTTCTAATTAAGTGCTTATTTTCGCAACAAAATTATTAATTCGTGAAAATTTGACTCACGTACAATGAACATGTTCTTTGCGGAACAAAGCACAAGCGAGCTACCTCTCTCGCTGTGCGGTAGGTGGCACTTACGCCCTTCCGTAGGTATCAGACCTTTAACAAGATCTCTGGTTTGATCCTGATCTCGGATAAAAACTGACACTTGGGGCACCGTATTTATTTACAAGTGTCTAATAACATCAAAGCTAGCGGTTTGGAATCCGCTATTAACTGTAGGTCCCCGTTGTTGCACGCAAGTACAACAAGACAGCTATATAAAATTGAGTGAAGGACTGTGCTATTGGAAAAAACATATGGGAAAAAAATATACTCTCCCAATTTAACAAGGTCCATCCGCAAAAACTCATCCACGTGGCCTGTCTTTTATAAAGATTTTCTTCTTTACATTTTATTTATAATAAATTTTGTTTACATTATTACATTTTTGTTTACATATTTTGTTTACATTATTTAGCTTTAAAATGTAAACTCGCAATGAACTACTGAATTTCAGTCAAGCTTGACATAAGTCTTATTGAAAGAGTCAAATGTTTTACAAACAAATGTGATTACATTGTATTCAACAAATGATTAAATTAAACTTTTTTTTTCTTCTGTTTGTCTCCTGCAGAACTGGAACTTGATCCATCATGGGGATGTGAATTTTTAGGATCTATAAGTCCTTCTAATGGTGACTTTAAAGTATCATCCAAAATCGTCATAATCCGTCGATCACCACGCGGATTCTGAGCTTCTTTGATAAATCGCATATATCTATAGAGTCTCGTGAATATTATTGGGTCTGATGTATCGCAAAGACGAGGTCCAACACTGAGAACTCCGATGAGTTTGTTGTTGTAAACTAATCCAGCTCCGCTGTCCCCCTTTAAATGAATGATAGTTTATACAAATCTGAATTTGTTTAAATAAAGTATTTATACTTACGAAGCAAGATGTACGAAATACTCTTGTATCTGGATTCATCACACAAAATGCCGAGTTGAATACTGTACATTTGTCTCTGTCGAGTATCTTAACATTCATAAACTTATTTATAGTGTTATCAGATCTCGCTGGAAAGAACTTTCCATCGTTACGTCGTTCAAGTTTATCTGGTCCGAATCCGCAAAACTTAGCTCTTCTATTGACACCGGCATTAGAGCGTGGATCCAATGCTTCTAAAGGTATTATTGCTAATCTGTCGCGATGTTCACGTACGCCTAAATCAGCGCTTAACTAAAAACACAACACGCTCATAAAATATTTTAATATCTTTCTCACAATCAGTTCTACTGCGTCTTACTTCTGCAACAGCTATATCAGCGTCTACAGCAATTCCACCTGCG
Organism: Ormyrus rosae; assembly: GCA_035047165.1. NCBI lineage: Eukaryota > Metazoa > Arthropoda > Insecta > Hymenoptera > Ormyridae > Ormyrus > Ormyrus rosae. Next base: position 3,113 of record JAWWML010023244.1, read on the forward strand.
TGATAGTTTGGATCTACGTTGTAATCTAAGGGAATGAAGGCTCTAATGAGATCCCTTTCAATTGCAGGTCCATTCATGTCATTTGTTCCCGCTTTAATTTTTGTTCTACCGAGAGGGTAGAAGATATCAGTAACAACGTTGCTTACTTTGGTTATGAAACAATGAGCAGAGGTCAGGATGTATCTCTCACTTATGATGCTACCGCCGCACGCATATCTGTACACATTTGCTGGATCTCTCTTTCTGTAAATAGATACGTGGAGCTTAAATTGGTGGCTATCGTCAGGTATTCCATTTATTATGGGAAATGCTATCGTATTTGGTGCTGTAAAAAGCAGGCGAGAAGTTTGAAAAAAGATAAAGTTCTACTGTATGATATTATAAACTGCGTATTTAAATAAAGCTGGCGGCTCAAAAAATGTATTCGATATTATTAAATAATTTGAATTTACTCACCGTAATAAAACAGATTCAGTAAAATTAAGAATAAAAAACAAAATAAATAGTGCTTCATTTTTATAATCTAGTTGCAGAGCGTTAAGTCGAATAAAATAACTGTAGTAATATATAAAATTTATTCACATTCGATTATAACGATTCAAAGAAGGAAACATTGCTTTTAAGAACTTTTTCGTGACTGAACTACCTTTTATTTTTTTAAAAACTGTTAATGTACTACAACACGAAGGTTTCGAAAATTAAAAAGATAATAAAAGTGGATTTATTATTTTTTTAAATCCATTTCTTAGTATACTGATAAAAAGTTTACCTGGAACAAACCAATATTTAATTACGTCGTAATTACACTGAGAAAAATGTATTAAAGTTACTACTAAGTTGTTGCAAAACTTGTAAATGCTCGGACATACTTGTATTATTTTATAATAGACATATTTTTTTTAATTAATAGTATTGTACATATCCAGGCCACTAAAATAAAAAATATCTCAGGTCATGTAATTGTCGGCCGAAACGAAGTGAGGATGACCAATATGTGATTTGAGGCTTTCTCTAATTTACTGGCCTAGGTATGTAATATACTATTGCCCAGATCATATGATGTTGCGTAGCAAGTTAATTTCCGTCTTTGTCTTTAGGATGTGCGAATGATGCTGCGCATACGTCGTTGCGTGTAAGGCCGACGAGTACGTATGTGTTGTCTCGTGCTGTCTATGGTCAAGGGTGCGGGGAGTCGAAAATTCGAGCGGTATTGTTTATCAATCGAGAGAGCCTGCTGTATCGACCGACAGGTCAACCAAGAAGTGATCTAAGAACACGCTAAAATAAAAGTTCTTATAATACCAAGTACCCAAAAAATCGTGATTATATTTATTGTATGTCAGGCGCCCTAAAAAATCCTGAACTTATCGTTCAGTCAAGTGCCCTAAAATCTTGACGCTTTTTACGTAAAAAGCATAATAGTATATTCGTGAGTGCACCCGACTAGCTTTTTAACCGTAGTTTTAATTTGTTTGCTAGCATAGACCGCATATTTATATTCGTTTTCTCTTAGTTTGATTTTTATTATAATGATTGTTTCATGAGGTTTTTATGCCCTCACGGGCGTTTCCTCATATTATTTCGAGTCCAATAAATCATTAGTGATTCCAAATCGACTGAATTTTATAAAACGTCCTTTCTCTAAAACAAAAAAACATGGGACGATTCCGTCAAGGAGAGATTCCGACATAACGTGTATAATATAAAATTTCTTTTCAATGTAGTAAAAATAGCTTTATTACAGAATAAAAATTGTCCTAGTCATAATGCATATATTCCATGTATCATTCTCAACAACAAATATTTACCTCAATAAATTTTCACATTTTTAGAATGTAATTAAAAGAAAAGTTTTCAATTCGATGCTTGAAAAGTGCATCGAAGCGTCGGTTTTGAGCCAAAGCTCGCATTCGCTGTCCACGAATTTCCGATTGAGAATGATGAGATTTACTACAAACGCAGAGTATGTCATATCGGTTATTTGAAAGTTCGAAGTAACCGCATAGCCATTCGCCGAAATTGGCGATGTACAAACACAAACGTCACGTATCAGTCTTTATCCTGATTTATATAAACACTGGAAATAACGAGCCTCGATGTATGTCAGATTTCAAGCGCTTCGCTCATTCATGAGTCGATATCAAATACTCGTTAAGCATGCTTGAATACAACCAAAATCCTTCAATCTCGTGTAAGTCTGTAAAATTCTTTGAACAATAAAATGCGGGCTCTTTGAGAGAAGATTAACGAAATCATTGTACCCTTTATTTTTATTTAATATAGAATTCAAAATTGAAAAATTTATAAAAAAGAAGAAAACTTTATGACGCAGATTGTGAGTGACAGGATTATAAATAAATTTGAAAACACTTATTTTATGTAATTTTCTTTATTTGATCCAGCCAAGGTCTGATACAATAATGAGCCCGAAGGCTCTCTCGCCGCTCTATTTCAAGGCTAGAGAACCAATCACAATCCTTGGTTCGCCGCTCGCTCAGTTCTCGCCGCCCTTAGCTTGCCGCGCGTCCGATCCATTTCGCTTTCCTCATGCGCGCGCGCGCCAAAATTTGTGAGGGCGTTGACTATTACTATTTTTGGTCGGATCTCTCGCCGCTTTCTATTCTCCAGTCTGGACCCCCCTGAGCCTAATGGTCTTACCACGCCCAACGTGTCTGCAATCCGCCAAGCTCTACGGATGCTTGAAAGCTCACAGATTAAGCAATTCGGCCTTCTGTCGACTTGAAAAAATCTGTAATCTTCTCGGCTCCAGAACTCGAGGACGCAGACCCGATCAGCTCTTGTACCGTGGAACGTACAAACACGCAGAGCCGAACTCCCAGTGACGTTTTATTTCTGGTTCTCTCGCTCTTGTGAGAGAAATCAGTCCGGGCTGCTGCGCAGTGGATCAGTCTTGCGACCTCCCACGCGTAGGTGGCATCCAACTTGGGGCCCAGAATCAGCGAACGTCTCCCCGATTCAAAAATAATGACAGTCTCCCTCTTCATTTATTTTTGCAATAATTAACAATCGCCGTTGTGATTTTACATAGTAAATTTTTTTATTTTTGATACATAAATTTTACAAATAGGAAGGGATATCTTGTTAAGAGAGTATGAAAAATTTTTCAAAATCAATAAAATCGAAGTATTTTGAAATTTCGCATTTCTTTCAAAGGCACGACGTGCGTCGAAGTCCCCAAAAAGCATACGATGACCTTAGCATGATCAAATTCCTGCGGTGATTTATAAAAAAATCAGTAAGTGATTTAATAAATAAGTAAACGTACCCAAGTATAGGTCAAAAGTTTAATTAACAATTATTATAAAAAGTGTTCGTAATATGATTAATTAAATTATTTATATCTTAAAGGATGACTAATTATTTTAAAGGAAATAGTATAGATGAAAAGTGTAAATTACAAAAATAAGTATTGGTTTCTCTCATTATTGAGATATAAACGACAATACGTCAAAATGCAATCAATATAAAAAAAATCAATAGTTCTTTCATCCCGAATTAGTAAAAACTCTTGCACAAGGCAATGAAATTATTAAAATTTCATAATGAATTTTCAAACTGCTATTACAAATCTTTCAATTTCTACTATTGTTTCTACCCCGTTTGATAAATAGAACGTTTGATAAATGAATAAACGCAGAGGCATTCGAGTCACAAAGATTGCAAAAATAAATCAAGTAACGAGATTCGGTAACAGAGCAACAATGTATCGCAGATCTTTCTCCGGCAGATCAGATTCGATTGCCTCGGCCGTACGGATACAAAAGGCCCGTAACCTCGGCCCACATCATGGGGTGAGATGCATTTAAATCGATCTTCTCGAGGATCTTTGTAAAAGGAAAATGCCTTGAACCGAAGCACTGGCCTCTCGGTACGTGCTGGACGCAGAAGTAACGAAATTTTTCGGTTAAAATTTATTATTTCAAATTTCGAAAAATTATTTACGCAAAATGTTAGAAGCCATTGCAGAGATAATTTTTAGAAATTTCAGACTTCGTTTTTATTCTTTATATTGAAACAAAGTGCTTTAGAAAAATATAAAAAAGAATTTTGAAAAACAAAAGAAATAGGTCGTAAAAGAAAAATGGTTGAACGCAGGTCGTAAAGAAACAAATAACGAACATCCGAAAATTTATAGTTGAAGTTGGCTAAATTTCAAAATTGATCGCGACATTATGAGCAAGAAACAAAAGATTATGCTTGCTTGGAACTCATATGTATTATTTTCTATTAGAGGCTTTCTGCAGATCTTCCAAATCAGCATACAGAGACAGAATTTCATAATCAACTTATTTAAAACTTATTATACCTAGTAAGATGCTTCTATCGACAACTCCACTTTCAATGAGGTTTGGAATAAAAAGATGGATATTTAAACATTAATTGATATTTTGACTATTGATTATGATTAAATTATTTTACACAGATAAATTATTTATTCTTTTTCTGCAAATAGTTAGAAGTTTTTGTTACGGTTTAATCAAAGAATCCATTCACGTAAACGCAAGCAAAACTTTTTTAGGAATCTCTAATAAGCAATGAGTTTTACACAGCTCATGTCGGCACTTTCAAAGCCCATGTAAAAAGAAGAAAAAAAAGAATTTCGCCTCCCTTTTACAACCGCTTGCGTAATACTTCAAAGGATCCATTCAATGAAATAAAACTGACTGTCATGATGACCTGCGTCAAAGTGCGAAAAGGCACTTAATGTAGCTTGCACAAACACGTTTTGAAGCATCTAAAATGAGCGACCCTTCCACTTGACTTAGCCGAGGAATTACGCGCGACGTTCAACAGATGAAAGCGAAAATAGCAATTCCCATTCATTTCTCTCGTCAGCGGAACGACCCCTACGAACATGCGGAATGAAAAAGCCGCTCTGGCATGTCGGACTGCGCAGAGTCTCGCGGCTATCTGTCCCGCTAATCAGACTCTCCCGTCTATTTCGCGTCTCACGGCTACATATCCGCATTATGCGCCTTACGTATACGCGGCTCATTATTGATCGCTGAAAAATAAAACAGCTCGCCAGCATAAAAAAAGGGAAGAGAGAATGGGAGCGCGACTCATTGCTGACAGGCGCGGACGCGTTTTGCCAATACACATAAGGCACTGCGCTAAAATATATTCCAAGTGCACGCATTGGTGAGAGAGTTTCGTCTTGATTTACGCTCGTTCTGCAATTTTGAGAGTGCTGCACTCGGGGAAAAATCTTGAGGAGTTGTTTTCGTAGTCCTACCTGAATACTATGGAGTAATAAAAATGTAACTCACGGAGCTCTGCAAGCTCCAAAATACATTTTTAAAAAAAGCTTACTTTTTCTGCAGTTTTTGTCAATTTTATTTTCGTAATTATTTTTTTTTCATTTTAAAATGTGAAACCTTTTACAGCAACTCGAAGTCCAGGTCTATATAGTTTTACATTAAATGAATTAAATATAAGTAATGAATTTATGAAATTCAATGTTGAAGAAATCGTATTTTAATAAGTTTGTACAAAGAATTGTGCAAACTCCTATATTACTATACGGGTGAAGAGTCTTTGAAAGTGCATCTTTGCCCAGCTTTTTCGACCGGAAGCCTCGTAAAAGCCAACGTAAAAGCCTACAAAACCTCTGAAGGTTTTTTTTTCTCCTTCATTACCCAATTCCGACATCAGAATCTTATGCACTTTCGACTATGTAAACGAACGCGTGCATACATTGAGAAACTTTTTGGCTTCATTTTTGTTTTTCTCTTCTTTCTTGTGAAATTTCGATATTTAATTCACAACGCTGAACGAGATTTCTTGGAAAAATTAAATGAATTTTTTACTGCATTACTGGCAATTCCCGCGAGTATTTCGTCTAAAAGCTAGACTATATTCGTTTGCCTTAATGAATGTTGAATGGATACCTCTAGAGTTAGACTTGCGTGAAATTGTTGCGTTTGGATGCGAAACTAGGTAATCATGGATTAATTAAAAGCAAGCCGGTTTTGATGTGCTGCAAGAAGTATCAAGTGTATGTACATTGGAAATTATTATTATTATTATTATTATTATTATTATTGCATGTTAAACTATAAAAGGAGCCACCACCCCACTCCCAAAGTATCTGAGCATGCACTTTACAATGATCAAACACGCAAGCCACTTGCCATGAGAGTGGTTTTGCGCTAATGCCTTATTTCGCTAGATTTTTTCTATTATTTAGTTTGTATTAATTTTTCAATTTCTTTTATTTACGTCGGTATAATTCATTTCTAGATCAACGAGAAACTGAACAAAACGACTTATTTTATTAAAAATTTCAAGATATAAAATGTTTAATTTAAATAAAACAGATGGGAAGGATATTAAGTTTATACAGAAAAAGTCATTTAATTTATTTTAATAATAAAAATCTTCTGCCATAAGCAATGCATCCATTTGCATTTAGATTATACAATGAAATGTACATAAATTTTTCATCTTTCATAAAACTTTTTGTAGTATTCTAGACAAGACGTAAAAGCTGATTACATTTAGTACAGTAAACTCATTCTAAAGAAAAGGTCTTGCTTTATTAATTCAATTAAATATAAATTTTATTAAGTATATTACAAAACAATAAGACGTATTTGTATACTTATTTCTTAATTATATGCTTTCCAATCATTTGATGTTTCAATCATTTAATGTTTTCCCGCATGTGTTCTAAAATTTAACAAGCTCATTACTACAGTAATCTTCTTTGTTTAATTAGTAAACAAGTATTACGCATTCAGTAGATCACATAAAATATACATAGATTTTCAAGTAAGTAATATATCAAAGAGACATCTCGTGATTTTACTAGCAAATAACAAATTTAATGCGCAGATTTAATCAGTTGTGATTAAAGAAGATATTAATAAGCAAACGCAAAGTAGAATAAAACATTTTTATGAAAAACTTTTTATGAAAAATTTTTATTAAAAAGCAATATGAATTCATAAGTACTATAAAGCTGCTTAATGTATAATAACTTTGTAAATACATTTCCCTACCAAAGATTAAATTAATCATCTTCGGGCATTGATTATTCATAAATTAAGCATTACAATGTGTATACACACTCGATTCAATAACAAGGTTTTCTAAAAATAGAGTCGAAGTTTGCTTCTATACATTGTTCGGATACTACCAACTATAAACTTTTTTGCCAATACTTAATCCCGTCAAACGAATCACTGACAGAATTATTTAGAAAACCAGCACACACTGGCTCTTTTAAGCATCGCATTATCCTACTGTTATACAGCCGCGCCTCTGGCTACAGGCTAATAATCAAGGTGATTAAATTTTAACCACCTTGCAACTTTCACCAGGTGCTCCTTTCAATTCGATGTTTTATATCATCGTTTTTCGGGACGATAAGCATTCTGCAATAAAGATCGAGGTATGTTCGTTGTCTGCGAGTTAGATACTGCAAACAGATTTTAATCGAATTACTGATTCAGTCACTTTTAGCTGTTTCTGAAAATTCATATCATACGTAAATGTGAGAGTTGCAAAAATTTAGAATGATTTAAAAATGGATGTCTTCTTATTAGTATTATATAATTAGTTATGTTTAGAAGTTACGTAGTAAGAATCTTTTTTTTTTTCAGGAAAACGCATCTCAAAAGAAAAAATTTTAAAATATACTAGATATCTTCATTTTAAACATAGATAAATCAGAGAGCCTCTTTTGGCCCTCTTTCAAAGATTTATCACTGCATATTTTACGGCTGTTTAATAAATAATAAACGTCCGAAGGTTAATTTTGCCGAAACTTCGCGACCTTACAAAAAGCCGTAAAGATTCAGCAAAAAGTCAGGCAGTAAGACGTATTTCTGCCTCTCGCAGGCGAAAAATCTCCAGTTATACTCATTCGTCTGTGCCAGGGAGCGTAAAACGAAGCTCGCGCTCGGAAAAGTTGCTCTCGCGCGCGGTTTTTCCCTCTCTCGGGCTCGCTCGAAAAATCGCGCTCCCTCGCGATAAAGCGATTTAGTTCCGGCGGCGTCTCTCTCTCTCTCTCTTTCTCTCGCGGGTAATCGCTTTTCGACTGTGCTCTCGAGACTGCGCGCGTAGTTGCGTTTCTTGCGATAAGTCGCCATTAATTACGCATTTCGAGGAGTCGCTCCCGTTCATTAATCACAATGCGTAGACACGCGCTCGCTCGTGAAACAGGACAGAGCGCCGTGTCTTTCTCCAATCATCTCTGGCCCTTTCATTTTTCTCGCTTGTTCGCGCGTAGCGGCAACTGTGTAGGCTGGCTGGCTTTTTTTCTACACCTATACACGCGCCCTCGAATCCGGCTCTTTTATTTCTCTCGTCGCGCCAACTCTTTTTTTCGCCGAGCGATTCGCTTCGTTCGTCGAGGGCAGAGAAGAGAGATGGCGAGTATACGTCTTTGGAAAAATCTGAATAGTGTCGGGAGAGAAAGAGGGAGAGCTTGGAGTTATCGCGAACGAACTGCATTTTGCGAGCCTGACGATCCTATTCGCCTTCCATAGTTCCATTCGTCCCGCGTAAGTGTAGCTTCTTCTCTTCCAGATGTGCGTGAATGAGCGCGAGGGATTCAGGTCGTGTCGTTGCGTTATATGTACTTGCCGCTTTAAATTCCAATTAGGGATGAAAAAACTCATAATCGCTCCCTTTCCCGCCACTCGACTGTGAATGCGACGAGCTACGGAGAATAAGAAAGAGAGAGACAGTAATGAATGCGCTTTTTTGAAGGCGAGTTGCCGAATGACGAGGAAAAAGTACCCGAGGTGCCGAAAAATTTGGCTGATGCAAAATAACTTTTATAATTTATGAGGTATAATTATGTATCGTTTTTTTTTAGGTAAAAGGGAACGTATTTTTCGTGATGAAGCAATTTCAAGATAGCTGCAAAGTCACTGTACAAATATTTGTCACACTGATGTGAGCACGAAGGAGAATATTTTTCTATTTTCATTTGTTTTAAAGACGATAATCCACGAGCTTTAGAAAGATTTACTTTTTCTTCAAATAATAAGCAACCCTTACAAAATTAAAATCTATAAAGTTCAAATAAATAGTTTTGTTTAAATACTTGCTCTTTTAAATCTGCTATTAATTAACTTAAAAATCATAGAGATTTCTAATGGAAAGCGAATGAAAGTATCGAAATGTGAATCATCATGTAATGCAAATACACAAGAATAAAAACAACATAACGATAATTATTCATCCTCATAACTAATTGAAAGCTCAAGCAGAGCGGTGTTTTCGCATAAAACTTTCATTATAAACGAAGCGTGTCAGCGTGCAGGAATCCTTTGAAAGTGTTTTTTTTTCAAGCTTTTAAACGAAGCAGTGAACCTGTCGCCACCAATAATCTATTTACCCTCTCTAAAAGCGAATGCTCTCTCGAGACAAGCAAGCCGAGACTCAAGAGTCAGCTCTCAGAAAAGGAAACAACTCCCCACTCGTTTGGCTGCGGCACGCCTCTCGAATAAAGCATCCTTCCGACAGACGTAAGCGGTACCTCCACGCGCGCGGATACAATTTTCTTTGCACGTCTAATTAAAGCCTCGAGTAGCCGTGTAAGTACACAGAGGCGGTGTGTGGCTCTCCGTCAAAAGCTGAGCGCCAGCGGTGTAAGACGCGTATTTAGCAAAGTCGTCGGATGTGCGGAGTGTCGTACGTGCGCTTCATAAATAAAGTACGTCTTGCGGCAAGGACGGTTGCGCTTGCTGCCGGAGGGTAGGCAAGACTGACGGAACGCGGCTCAACTCTGAGAGGTAGTTTTCGCCTGACACCCGAAGTCTTGTTCTTCGTCAAGATCACTGTTCTTGCGACGGGAAAGTAGTCTTCGTCGGGAATGAGTACGATGATTTGTATTCTTTTAATAAGTTAATGGATAGCCAGATTCGCTCTTTAATTCTACTTTGCAACTACCGACATTTGATATTATTTTATTGATTTTGTGAAAAATAAATCTTAGGAAAAGCTTCTGAGCGTATTCGATTTTTGTTACCATTATTTCATTATGAACGTATTTTTACGCACAGAAAACACAATTGCATTGTACAGCTTTAACGTGCCAAAGACTTTACGACTCTTTTGTCTTGCGTGAGTGTAAAATGTTATCTTTACAGAGCTACACTGTTAAAAAAATGGCAGTTTTTTTTCAAAACCTATCATTAAATTTAATTTAATTTGTAATTTTTAATTTCAATTTAATGTAAATGTATATTAAATTTAGTAAATTTGAAATTTCATAACAAATTCGTAAATTTAATATACGGTTTTATAAGAAAACTTCAAAATATTCGTAAATGATTTTTAAAATTAATGACATTTCTAACAGTGTAGAATAGAAAAGTCAAAATGATATTGAAATACGTCAATTTCACAGAATCGCAACTTTTTATAACTAAAAATGTTTTATACTGTAGAAAAATTAAAGCAAAGAATAAACTGCAAAGCCAGACTAAAGCAAACGTCAGAAAATACACTAAGTAGAAATATCCGGATTTGATCAGACGGATTTATCTGTTTTTAACGAGATTATACTTTTCTTATTTTTCATAAAAATGAAGTAGAATATATGTACATAAGCTTCTTTCAATCAGTACAAGGATTTAATTAAAGCTATACTTTACTCACGCGTGCCTTTAAATCACGAAACAAAGTTATTCGTACACAAACTTCAAAATGGTACTTCACTCCAACCCTAATCATAGCCCTGAATTCCCAGGTTCGTTCACCCCGTAAACGCCGATAATTTGCAGCGCAGCCTTTCTTACATCGGGAAATTTCCTGCTGAAGAGCCTCTCTCTCTCTCTCTCTTTCTCGTCTCTCTCACTCTTGGATTCCTCAAATTGTTTTCTCCGGAGTTTCTATTTCCTCGCGGGCCGCCGTTAAGAGAGCGATCCCCACGTTTCGTTCAGCCGAGTAAACGAACGGGATCGATCGATCGCGCAAACATCTGTCGCCGAACTTGTACGCTTTCCCGCGGGGGCTTACATTCGCCCATTCGGTTCGTTACTTGTTGCCATGTAGACCCAAGATGGGTCTGCAAGCCTCTACAGCTTGAGTTCTTTACTTAACTGTTCGCCAAGATTTCAGGAGGATCGGCAATTTCGTTTCACGCGTTTGCTCGAACGTTCGGAAATATGTAAAGCTTGTTAATTAAGAAATTAACAATTTTTTTTTGATTAATTTACTTAATGCGGCAAACTCACCATTCTGGATATATAGGCGAGAAAAATTGTAGTCGTACGACTCCCGCCACCGAAAAATTTAGCAAGCATTTTTTGGTAAATGTCTCACAAAAGTTCAGACTTACGGAGTTTCGAACTCCGGAAGTAAAGTCTGACTTTATTTTCATGTCGATCGAAATAAGCGAATCGCTTTAGCCAAGAACCGTTTTTAAATTGTTGTTCGTCAAATTAAAAACCTAGTTTTAATGAATTTTATTGCACAGTCCTTGAAAAATTTAATTACTGCCACCAGTCGATATCTTCATTAAATACAAACTTCGCACGCGGTATTTACTTCCAACTTATTGCATTTGAGATGCTTGAAAAAAAGCAATCAAATAAAAATAACACCGTAAAAAAAGAGAATAATAAAAAAACAATACCTTATATTAACTGCAATCTAAAAGTCTCCTTTTAAACTCTTTTAAAATGAAAATTTTCAATTTGCTTTAATAACTCTTTGCCCACTCATACGGACTACGCTTTTCCATATCCTCCCCAAATAAAGCACAAAGAGACTCGCTTTAATATGCATTTAAGCAACCGCGAAACCTCAAAAATCCAATAGAAATATCTAGCACTAAAAATGGCCGACGTCAATTAGACCGCGTATACGTATACCCAAGCTCATCTCTCGCAAAGTTTACGCGCGACAACACCTCGTTGCATAAACTCGCGCTGGTTATGAAGTCGTTAGACCCGGGCTTAATAAAAACAGCAAGCCCGGGCAGTTTAGAAATTATGATAAAACAGACTGGCCGACAAATCGTCGGAAATCTTGCCAGCAGCGTGGAGCAGCCACTGAAATTTTGATACTCCCCTCGTTTGACTGTCTAATGAAGTTGCCTGCATGCCATGTACGGCGCAGGTCGTCCGTACGTCCTCAGAACTCGCCGCGGCATTAACATGGTTCGTTAAGGCGCGCAAAAGGTGATCTGCCTTGCGAAAGTTCTCCCCGGAGTCTGCTACTCGCCTTTTTAGCTTGCTTTGCCGGGGGAGTCTCTTGTGTGTCAAGGGTATATTTGCCTCTCAAGTGCCAAGGTAAGATTCTTCGCGTATTCTTGATGCTCGTTGCTCTCAGAAATTCTTACTATCAGAAATTCTTCAACAATTGTCCGGGTACATTATAAACGATTCTTAATATATAATATTTTTTGTTCATGTTTTTATTGCAATAAAATTTCAGATTTTCACAAAAGATTTTATAAATAAACAGAAATTTTATTTTAATTAAACAATTGCAAATTTCAATTTTAGATGGATTATTTTGCTTCCTCATAGAGGAAACACTGATAGTAATTTTTGGGATTGTTCGAAAAATCGGTTATAATTGTATTTTAAGGTGTCAGGAACAAGAATAAATGGTTTTTGAAAAATGTCTGTATGGATGTATGTGTGTGTGTGTTTGTGTGTGTGTATGTGCGTGTATATATACGCCTGGGTCTCAGCTTCTACTGAACAGATTTTCATCGTTCCCCGCTCATTTTTTTTGCTTTTATTGTGATGGCGGCAAAAAAATCTTTTTTTCTTTAACTTATTTATTTTTATGTTATCGCAAATTTTCGATTTTTGAAAATAGTATATTACGCACCTAGGGAGGTAAAGTATTGGCAAGCTCATAGCGCGTGTAAATTGATACCCGAGCCGAACACGTGCTATGGGCTTGCCATTTTACCTCCCGTGGAGCGTATACTATTTTTTTGCCTAGCGAGGACGAAAATACA
>JAWWML010023255.1:0-16064 GCA_035047165.1 Ormyrus rosae
GTAATAAGATGGTGTAAAAAAATTGATCTACTTGCTCAATATTACTGATAAATCTTTATTTTATGGACGACTTACAAAAAATATAACTTGAATCACTCTTGATGAATGTAGTTATTTTCAGAAAAGCTGAACTTTTAACATTAATTTAATAGGAAACAACGAAATAATTTTTTGCTTTACTTGCAATACTAGTTCTACATTTTTAAGATTTTTAAAACAGAAATAAATGGCTAAAACACGTTATAAATTCCATAAAAAATAGAAATATGAAGGAAAACATAAATTAATGTTGACCGATCATCTATTCCTTGGTATTTTCAATTTATAGATTGCTTGGAAAACATACATACGCATAAGTTTCTTTGTGTGCTAAACTTTGCACGTCAATCGATTATTATTAATGAAGGAAAACTGCGTACGTGACTTAATTCTTTATGACCGTAAATAATTGTACAGTGCATAAAACAAAATCAATTCTTATTCGTTGTCATTTTACGATTCTTTCTTTTACGATTGAAAATTTGGTTACCAAATGAAGAAAATTCTTTTTCTTATTTACTTTATAAATATTTTCAAGTACACAAATGAATTATGCAATTTAATCATTCTTTTAAATTAGTTATTAAATTTACTATTATTATTTACGCTATCTATTCTTCCAATTTTTGTATATAAAAAAATTTAGCTTAGATTTTAAAAAGTTTTGTTTATCAGTAAGACGGTGTCAATTGAAAGTAGAGTAAAAAGGAGAAATCATCATCTGTTCTGTCGAACTCATAAACATTAGAATAGAATGAGGTCTTTGAAATACGAGATTGTCTATTATGAATGGACAATGTGGTGCCTTTTGGCTTTTGTGGTTTTCTAAGTTATGGGAACAAGCACGAATACTTCATTGTGAGAGCTTGACGCTGTGCGTCGGATCTATGTCCTTTCGATATCGAAATAATGACATGACACGAACGCAGTGGGTGAATTTATTTCTAGAGTTTTTCGCTCATAATTCTTTATACCGATTGTTTGCATTTCGATTTTTAGATGTTTGGATTTCACTCAACTTATCTTGCTAGAATAATCTAGTTAATTTTTAATTCTAGAGGAAAAAATATTTTATTTTCAACGGATTTAATTATTGAAGTGACGCAAAATTAGTATTACGACTTAATTGATAATGCTTTTAAAATAAGTTGGAAAATATAAAAGTCACTGAAAATTAAAATTAAATTAGAATTATTTGAGATTAGAAAAAAAAATATAGAAGGAAACTTCAAATGTGTAGATACATTATCATAATTAAAGACTGCATATATATGTAGATTGGTGCCAAATTGAAGTACTTTAGTTTCATCAAAATTTTGTTAGATATAAAAATGATTTTTTATCAATTGTTAAGTTGTTATTAAATTTATGGCACAATTTATAGTTATTCGTTCTCTTACATTTTGAAGGAGGTCTAATCCTTTTATTAAAATGAAATTTAAAATTCAAGTATATTATAAGATTAAAGTTACTATAAAATTATTTTAGAGAGAAAATAGTCTCAGTTTTAGTTTAGCTTAATTTACACTCCAATTTTGGAAATGAACAAAAATATACTCTACTCAAACTTTGCAAGTCAACATTTGCATTCTACACTGTAATCTTAAATCAAGAGCTGAAATGGTAGCCAAAGAAATTAGCATCTCTCCCGAAACTTGAGCTCCGCGGGGCTTGTATTATTTAAAGGCCGATAATTGCTACAGCAAGTACCGAAAGGTTAGGAAGAGAACAGCAAACTCGGTACAGTCCGATATATTTTCTCTTTTTCTCCGTGTTAGCCTTCGTACAGAAAACTCGTCGCTTGGCCTGTGTATAACGCGCGCTCCGGCAAACGTAGAGCTTGTCTACCTCTCTCTTTCTCCCGAGGTGGAACTAGTCTCACCTAGATCGGCTCTTGGGAGTCTCGCGCGCGATCGGCTCACCTGGTCTCTCTTATGCGTTCTCCACACGGACGACGACAAAACTTCGCGGCGCGGAGAGAAGGACGGAGAGCTTAGCGCGGAGGCAGTCGGCCGAAGTAGGGAGAGAAGGAGCCAGAGGAGGAGGAGGAGGAGGAGGTGGAGAGACCAGACAAGAAAGAGCGAGACGAGAGAGGAAAAGAGAGACTCCGGTCTCCGGCGGTAACCGAGAGGAGAGGAGAAGAGCGCCACTAGTGTTGTGACGGCGAGCAGCGGCGGCGGCCCACACGATTGAGTCTGCTGTCTCTCTGCTCTCATCACTGTGTGGCAACGCTATCTATCTTTACCGTCCTGTGTGTATTTCGCGCCTCTCTGTGTAGAAACGTATAATACGAGCCGGTAGATCGGAGCCCCGCTGTCCTGCACGCAGCACCGAACGAGCGGACGTCGCAGATTTCCTTCCGGCCAGTGCGTCGGGCAACCCAAAGTTTCAGCAGTTCGCCCAGTGCTGTTCCTTCTCTCTGCCACCTTTAGCCGAAGACAAATCGACGACGAGCGAGCCGGTCGCCGCTTTTGCTCCAGATTGATTGCCATTGTGTAAACCGAGATCGAGCTTACATCAACCGTATTTTTAGTCGCGAAATTCTTTTTTTTTGTTTTCTCGTCACGCGACGCGCCGAGCCGCCGATCGCACATTTGGAGAAATTGCCTTACGATTTTGTTCTCCAGACTAGATAGGTTCTCTCCACGCTTACGTCAACTTTATTTTTAGTTGCGTCAAATGAAAAACTTTTTTGCCTCGTCGAACGATTGAAAAATCTGCTCTCCGGCGAAGAGGCTTTCGGAGACTTTGGAAAATACGCCGGTAAACAAGCTGATAAGCTCGGTGATTAGCTAATCGATTGCAAACTGTCATTGAAGTTATTCAATATCGCTGGAAACGAGTAAACAATAAATCATGTAAAGAGGTTTCGCCGTTCGTAAAATCGTCGATACCGATTTTTCACCTCGCAATGTAACAACCGAGCTTAATCCACGCTAAAATGCTTATCTCCCGGTAATCAACCGCAATTCCATCGATCAGCCAAGCAGCAAAAATCGAAGGACCGCTGATAAATCGGCGCCGCGCTTCCCGAGCAAAGTCGATCCGCAGAAAAATGGAAACAATTCTTGCACAAGAGTAAATTGGATGAGTAATCGAGGATTTAAGAGAACGGCGAAAGAAGACGAAGCAGAAGAAGAAGAGGAGAAGACGAACGGGCGACGCTAAGAACCAGATCACGTCGAATGCTTCGTGCGTCCAGCCGGCGTCCTTTTCGTCGTCGTCGCCGTCGTCGTCGCCGCAGCAGCTGCAGCCAAGATGGATTGGTACGTGATGCGGCGCAAGCGCAGAGTTTTGCTTTTACTCCCGTTTCTTTTTTTTTTCTTCCTCGGGGAAAGAGAAATTTCGCTTTTAACGCGAGTCGCGCTCGGCTCGGCTCTTATTTTTTTTTTTTTTTTTTTTCATCCTGCGTCTCGACGAAGAGGTTATACGCTCGAGTGATTCTTTTTCTCGGAATTTTTGACAATTCTCTTGGAATTGCATGTCCGTCGATTAGCTTTCCGTAGTTAGCGCACTTACGGATGCCGGTGCAAGTCTTTTGCATGCTTATAGAAAACTGAATTAACTTTTCGTAGACTCGCTTGATAAATATTAGAAAAAAATAATATCATTTTTATTGTGCATTAATCATGATTTATTTGAAAGTCGGAATCATTTCTAACGCGCGTATAAATTTGACAATGACATTTTCCGCATATCATCAACACACTTTCTTCAAATAGACGTTCGAATCGGCTATTATTATTTACATTTCGGTTACTACTCTCTAAGACCCATTCGGATGCAAATGAGTGTTTTAATTTTCGCTGAGCACACACGTGCTCGCCTTCCGGATTTTCTGTTACCGCTGATGAGTCAGCGGGAAAAAGAGGTTCTTATTTGGGCTCTCTTCCATTTTCTTTTAAATGATGGAAGACGAGTGGCTATAAAATATGAGGACTTTTATATGCGCCTTTTTTATTAATCGAGATTTTACGATGACACTTAACACTTTCTTTATTGTTTTGAAAAAACTGTTTACTGCAGGCTTCGGTCATCAATTGTTTGAAGCCTTCTGCTCAATTTGAATGTTGAAATGAAGGATTTAAATATAGATGCTTCGCAGAAGGCATTAAAAATCTTTATTGTTTAGTCGACCGCAGAATTTCCATTATTAATTTATGATTTTATAATAACCCAAGTGTATTACTATTTTTTTTTTAAACTTTCCAAATCAATTGAATTAATTGGAAAATTTAAAAAGAAACCAATTATTATTGTACACTTAGTGGGTTCAATCTTACAACTCACGATAACGTAGAAGATGACACAAGATACTTGTTTCTCTTGACTCATTTCATTGACACAAAAAGACACTCTAGTACCATTGATAAAGAAGTGTTTGCTTTCTTTTAATAATATTTTTAAATTTACCAACTCTCGTATTCAATTCACATTTATAAATAACAATAAAAAGAAAACGGCAATCTAAATATTTTAATCCGCTGCAGTCTAACCCAACGCGAAATACAAAGCGAGAACATCGCAAAGTGAATTTCCCAGAAGACTAATATTAATGAATAGCCGGCCCGTTCCATTGATATGATAAACAGCTCCGCAAACCTCTGCTCCCGAAAAAGAGGAATCGTCCGAACTTTAGCCGCTACTCAAGTTTTCGATTAGCCGCCGCCGCCGCCGCACTCAGAATCACCGACAGGCGTCCATTCGGATCAATCTAAAAGCGGCGTTTCGTTCGTGACGGCAATTCCCGGAATCTTTTACTCGTCGCCGGCCGGAGTGCAGCTCGTTCGGCGCGCCGCGCGGAGAAGGATGAATAATCGATCTGGTCGCTTGGCGCCAGGGCAGTTTTCGCGAAGGGGAAGCGGAGAACGAGAGAGAGAGAGAGAGAAAGAATCGAGGAGAATGACATTCCAGGGCCGCGCTCTCGCTCGCCGGCCGGCGCCCAACAACCGCGGGCGCCTTCTTCTCGCGTTTCACGCTGCGCGTCGGCTCTTGTTACGATTAATTTCGAGGCATAAATAACCTTTCCGGCCTGATCCATCTCTCCCTGCTGCCCCCCCTCTCTCTCTCTCTCTCTCTCTCTCTCTCTCTTCGTCTCGCGGCTCGGAGAGAACAATGAGCCCGAGTGTGCGTACGTTCGTGTGTGTGTGTGTGTGCGCGAGAGGGGCCCGGCGCCTCTCTTCCGCGCATACTAAGGAGTCCTAGGCATAAATCATTCATAGGTATATAAAGTCCGGCCGCGCGCGCGGAGAGTGATGCTGCCGCGCGGGGACTACGGGGAGGCGTTTCGGCTCCGCGAGAGCCACACGGAGGGAGCAGCGCGCGCGCGAGGCAGTTTTCTAGTCGCGCGTTTTTTGCGCCCGGAGAAGGAGGCTCGTAATCTCGACGACTCCCCTTTTATTCCGCGCGGCTTCGTCTCATAACGGATGCGCATTGTTTTATTCTGGTCCCCGGCGCGCAAAACCCGCGCGGTGCTTCTTACTTTCTTCGTATCTTATCGCGCGGTGGTGCCGCTCTTTTTAAAGTTATGCGAAATTCTTATTGTCTTCTTTCTGGAGTCGGGAAAAGAGAAGGTAAGACATTTAAAAATCTTGAGATTCTCTTTTTTTTTCTTGTATTTTTTAAAGTACGGTATACTAAAACGAAAAATTTGTAATTCGAATTTCGGAGTATTTCGCGAACTTGGGTAATTTATCCGTTCGTTAATTTCGACTTCCATATAAAGGTGGTAGTTATATAACAAGAAATTCAAATTATCATATTTAGTAAATCTTTTATTATCATTTAGGTGTTCAATTTCTCTGATATGAAAATCATATTCGCGCTGTACCTTGTAACGTGTCAAATTTAAACGCAAAGACATTTAATTAATTAATTTGTTACCCGATAACATTAAATTTGCCTGATTTTCGCAACGGAACCGATGAAAATTTTAATTAAACATTTTTAATACTATAATAGTTTGCGGTTCAATAAAGTTTCGCTTAAATACTTGCTAAATTTGAAACGTGTAAACTTTGTATAAGTTTCGAGTAATTTATGTACCTACACGAATATTGCACTTAAAGTTAAACTTAATTTCTTTGAAGTATTATCCAAGATTATAATGAAAGTTTGCGGTTCGTTTCTCAAAATTTTCATCGTATGTATTTTTTGATAGATATAATTACTGTTTGAAAGTCTCGTAAAATGTATCGTTATAAGAACCTAAGAAGCTGTTAGTAACGTTAATTTCGCGCTGCAAACTTAGTTTCTTTAAGTGCTCGACGTTTATTCGTCGAAACGGAAAGATGTAACTTGCTTTCTGACATATATGTACATGTGAGTCTTGTCAGAAAGCTACTTAAAAGTTAGCCGAAGTTGCGTAAGCAGTAAAATGCAGTTCCTAATAAGAACAGTGAAGAATTTCGCTAATTACAAAACGATTTTCGATAAAGTTAGATTCTTTAAAAAAAAAACAATAAAAATTCGTGAGAAATCGCTTTTGTAGTTTATTTATAGAGTTTACGAGAATTGCATAAACTGGCATAAGACTCTAAACGAAAACGGATGTTTTCGTAAGATGAAAAACGACATCGAAAACCTTTCGTAACAGGAAAAAGAAAAAAAGAAAAAAAAACTTTAATCCTCTTAACTTCGTTGCGAAAAATGACCGAGCGATCTAATGAAGACATACGGATAAATTACCTTCCTCCTCCTTTTGATTTTCCTGGGCGTTACAAAATTAAGTTCTCATTCAGATGCAAATGCGCGAAAGACGCCGAGAGCCAACATATAGACTCGAACACCGAGTGCTTAGACGTGTACCGGGGCTCCAATATCGCAGTAGCTGCCTGACTCGCAGTCAAGATTTTAATTAAGAATCCGAATGAATGGGCCGAAAATTAATCCGCGACGGCCCATTAAGGAAGAGGGGGGGGGAGGGCCGTTTGTCGAATTACTCGCGGCCGGAAAACTCGGGTGTTCGCGCCGCGGCAGCCCCCATGCCGAAGACAAATATATTCCCGGGCGAAACCGTCGCGCGCGGAAATGTCATATATACTTGCAGCGCGCGCGCCGCCCCCGAATGAAGCGGTCTTAATTGCGGCGCATTAATCAATTTGCGTGGGACGCCTATTTCCTCCTTTCACGTCCGCCTCTCGGATTTCTTTCGCGAGGCGAATATATATATCGCGCGCGCGCGGAGACATATAATGAGAGAGAGCGAAAAGTCGCCGCGCGCGCTGATCCGATATGTGGGATTGAAAACAAATTGATACGCTTCGGGAGATTACAAAAATATAAAGCTTTCCGCTTGCTTTTGCTTGGGAATGACGTATCGGCTTCCCCGTGCCGCCAGTTTCCTCGTGAGCTTCCGTTAAATCGGCCGAACTAATTAATTTAATAATCGCACGAGAGCTCGTTTACGGATTTTAATGGAAAATCAATTTCTAAATTAATTTCAATTTAGTAAATAATTATATGCCTGCGCGAAAGCGATAAAATTGAATAATATTTCAAAATCGTTTTAGCGGCGTGCTGCGTTACCATTACGAACTTTTTTAGAAATTCAGCAGAGTGCCGCGTGTAAATTGGTTGCTTGTAAACAATTTCGCGTTCAATTAAATTTTCAAGATTGAAAACGAAATTATTTATTAACGCGAACAAGTCGAAACAATTTAACTAAAAAGTATAAATAATAAAGAACCGTTGGATATTTGGATTTTTTTTAACTTTTCAAAACTTGTTTGCTCTCCGACCGAGTGATATAACTCTAAACCCATTCATTTGTTAAGACAGAAAAAATTCAATCCATTACAGCCTTCTCCCAATTTTATAGATCAAAACCTATATATTCGCACCGCGGCCGCGTCCCGAAGATTCAAAAATATTCGTTTAAAAAATTTGCAAACGACCCGCAATCCCCGCCGCGCGACCCAAAATCGCTCTTCACTCGGCCCGGTAAAAATTTACGCCCGCAAAAAAGCCCTCTCTCGCAAAAGAAATAAATCTTTATTCCCGTCGGCGGGATTGAAAATATATATTTCGATCCCCCTCGCTTGCGCGCGCGCGCGCACGAGCATTCGAAATGATTTCGCGGCGCGCGGCGCTCTCGGTATATAGAGAGAACCAGTTCCCTCCGCGGGGAACGTATACTCGAAATAACAAAGCAAAAGCTCTGGCGCCATCGGTAAGTCACACAGCGCAACGAACCTCCGACGAGAGAGAGCAAAACGAGAAAGCGGCCGGGGGGGGGGGAGGGAGGGAATGAAATAAAACGGAACACCGAGGCCGGTATATAAACGAGAAGACGAGGTATACGTACAGAGAGAGGTGGGGTGGCTGCTCTAGTCCGCGCTTGTCAGCGTCGATCATCGGTGCGCAGTGCCTGCAGCGGGCAAACGAATTCCAATTACTGTAAATACACCAGGCCGCCGCGGCGGCGGCTGTCGAGAGAGAGAGAGAGAGAGAGAGGCGCGCGCCGATTTTCGTTCGCGGCAAATTGAACAGCGTTTCATTAGCATGGGAAGCGACCGTTCGAGGCTTGGGCCCCGCTAATGGCGGAATATATCCGACAGCGCGCGCAAAAAGGCATGGCCCCGGGTAGTAGTCGGATGCAATCCTATTGCCGGGGAGAGCGTATCTTGGCGCTGACGGATGATAAATTGCGCGGTGGGACTGTGTCTTGCTCTCGTGCGTATACAATGCAGGAGTGGTGGTGGTGGTGGTGTGCCGCTGGAACTTGGCCGCTATTAATGGGCCGACGTTAATCACGGCTTCGGGTTTTACGTTTCGAGCGGAGAGCCGCGGTGGAAATGATAAGCTAAATTGGCTTCGAATAGCTTCGGCTTCTGTGCGAACGGCCGCTGGGCAATAGGCGAGCTTCGGAGTATGTTCTTTGCGACGGGCTGGCGACTGGCTTACTTTTGGGCGGACTGGCTTTAAATGCATGCTAATCGCAGCGATAATCGATGTTTTTATCTTTTGGAGAATACAACAAGTGCTTATTGTTAACATGAAAATTTAATGAATAAGTCTGTCACTCTAATTGAAAACGTCTTATTTGTTTATTGCAAAAGTTCTTCCCACATTTTCCTCCTTCCTTTCGCAGTATTCCTCTTTATTTTTAATTATCAGTGGTATTTTTTCGACATCTTGCGTCCCGCCTTTTTTGTGTAGAGTCAATATGGAAGTGAGCGATTGCAATTTTCTGTACACAGGCGCGCGCACTTCCACTACAAGCCGTGTCATGTACTATTTTAATTCTGTTCCAGGTAATTTGAAGCGATTGGCTGACAAAGATGCGGGAATACTCATATCCGAAGCTTTGCAAGCAAGTGTAATTTAACGTTGAGAAAGAAAGCGACAGCCGATTTCGAAGAATGCATTTCTTTATTGTCTCTCTCTTAATTACCGTCGTTTATGCAGTCCAAGACTTTTCATCGATCCGGCCGAGAGGTAAAAAAGCTCAACTAATATTTATGTAACAGTCGATCATTACGATTCATAATTGAAATAATATAATTTTATGGGCTATTTTTTACGTTTTATTGTATTTTATAAAAAGAATACGCCGAGGAAAGCTCGGCGATAAAAAAAGACAATAAAATACGGAACGATCGCTCAAGCTGGAGTACCAATTAAATCGCAGACAAATGCTTAATTGAACCTTTCAAGTTTTGAGTGGATTCATTTGCAAGAGTTCGGGATTTGTGCTTAAAGTTATATTTATTATGTAAATAGCAGTACTGCAAGATGATGTATTTCTGTCTTGATTTACAATTTCAATAGATTGATCGCTTGTAACGTTTAAAATACTTGTCCGCGATAATTCAACTGTTTTTGTCAATTGCGCTCGTTGAATCCATCACATCAATTATGAATTTTCACGTCGATTGAATATCTTATGAAACAAACAGTAAAAAATTTACTTAAAATTCAAGTTTTTTTAAATCTAGAAACGTTTATCGTAAACGCACAATTTATTACGCTAAGAAAGCGTGGTCAATTAACTTGAAGCTTTAAACTTTTTTTTTCAATTAACTTTAAATGCATCGTGAAGTAAGACTTATTTTTAGAAGTATTCAAAGTTTTATAGTGGAATTGGTGTAAGTATCTTTAGTTAGCTCAATCTACTCGAATTGAATGAGTTTTATCTGAAAGCTTTAATGTGTAAAAGAAACTTACCGTACTGCATTTATTATAACTTTCATCGTCGAATCCGTGCCAACGAAATTGACACTGGTCAAACTTTCCTATAAAAGAAGCATAAAAATTTAAGCTAATTAACGGACTACAATTCGGTTTAATAAAAAACAGCGTTTGACCGATATCTCATCTCTATTTTTACTTTGAGATTTCGGCTCTAAATCACCACCCGCATCAATGGCATATTCAGCAGCCCGTTTCGAAACCGATAAATAACGTTGAATTAAAACTTTCTATCGTTTAATTTCACTTCTAAAAGACAAAAAAAAAAAAGAAAATACCGCATCATCGACGCGCCACACGTCCATAAATCCGTCCGGCGAAATAAAAGACAGCGAAATTCGCCGCCGAGCAATAGTTAGTTGACTGACGCTGCATTTCCTCGAAGTTCAAAAGTCGGGAGTAATTAAGATCGATGAGACGCGCGGCCAATGTTCTGTCGTCGTTCGCACGCGAGGCGGAAGGATCGGCATGAAAATAACCCGATAAAGAACCATATACTTTTAATGGTCGTTAGTGTCGCTCGTCGCGTAATAAATGACGCAATTCGGATTTAACGAGGACCGCGACAGTCTTTGGTAGCGCGGCCGCGCAATGCGCTTAGCAATATTTTAGCTTAGCTCTCGCGGCCGCGCGCTCTTTTTTTTCTCTAACGCGCGACTCTCGCGGAAAGAAAACGTAAACATTATATTTGATGCGAAATTTATGATATAGTCCAAAGCCGTGCGGAGGGAACGACGGGCGCGACGCGCTTTACCGATTCGAATGGCTTTTTGCGGCATTTATTTGACATTGATTTTTTGCAAAGGCGGCTCATTAGCGTTAACAGATTTTTTTTTTTAATCCATCATCTCGCTATATTAGTTGTGTCGGTGTTGTGTTTTTGTTTGACAGTCTGCGGAAATACTAAATTTGTACGGACTCTTAAAAAGTTATTGTGCACTCCGTGATTGTAACAAGTTCAACATCTTTGAAAAGTTGCTACTTTTCGGTATCTAAAATAATTTTCTAATTATATTTCGGTAAAATATTTTGGAGTCTATTAAACTTGTTGTCGTTTAAATTATCCAATAAGCTTACAAAAATAAAAATTAACTGCATATTTTAAAAAGCAAGACTTCGCAAAGTATAATAAACTGCAATCTGATTCCAAGTTAATCCCAACGATGATATAGCGCAGTTATTTTATTCTTCTTGAATTCAGCCATTTCGCGATAATAAATTCACACGTAAGATTATCAAGGTACTCTAGTTTATTGCGAATCCAGTGTTACATGTTCATTCTCGCGCTGCAAATCTGGTCGTTCGTTTATATTCCGCGACGACTAGTGTTATGCGTTTCGCGCGGCATTGTAATCATCAAAATGAAACGTAACGAGAAGTGGAGCGTGCTCGAGTGTCGCATGAAATTGATCTTTCCGATATTGGAATGGATATAACCTTTTAATGATCTGAAACGTATTGTGGCGTTGCGAGGACGGTTATAATTTCGAAAACTTTTACGATTCTTGTTTAACAAATCTACGTGATTTAAGCTATCGATGTCGCGCGTCGAGTAAAATGCTCCGACGAGAATTGTATCTGCGTGTCCTTTTATTTATTGACTGTCGTTAATCGGGTGGTTCAACGGATTGAAGTAAATACAATTTAGAACCAAGAACAATGCGCAAAGTACTTGAGAATACGTTTTTAAAACTTTGAAAAAATAATGTTTTTAAACTCGATTGATTTTACATCGAAAGTTTCTTTAAAGTTTTTCTTTTGCTTTAACTATGATTTATATAAAAAGAAAAATCCCTGCAGTATTTAACGCAACGTGATTCAAATAGATGCAGGTTAGTCGTAAAATTATTGAATAGTAAACGATCGAGTGAAACCAATTTTTTGAAATAAAAAGAGAAATGTTAACGCCAGATTCATTTCATAAATAAAACTTTACTTATTGTGTCATATGTGAAAAATCTCACAATAACTACACTGCCCTCTACAAATCTACGTACGCGAATAACGCAAGTAAAGAAATAACGTTCCTAGAGACGAGAATAATTTTCACTCCGGATATTTGACAAGACACAAGTGACTCAAGGGGCACGATACGTTTCGCCCGTTGACAGTCCTCCGCCTCCTCTCCTTTAAAATCTGCGCAGTTGTCGATCTCACGCTCTCGCGCGTATACTCAACGCTCGAGTCCCCCCGCTCGAAAGAAAGAAAGGCGCGCGGCGTCGTCGTCGCGCCTGCAGCTTCGAATCCGGCGAGGATGCAAAAAGCGCCAAGTGGAGGAAGAAGAGGACGGGGAGAGAGAGCTAAAAAGAGGAGAGAAACGATCCTGTCGCGCCTCTCGTGAATAACCGTCAAGTTCGCATATTGCGCGTGGGTGGGGTGTGTGTGCGTAATGAATGATACGGTTCCCTTCTACTTACTTCTACCCATATCTGTCGATGGGCCCGGCTCGCTTTCGTCTTCAACTTCGCTTTTTACGCGCGGCTCTCTGGCCTCGATGCAGCCTGTGGAAAGTTTTTTTCAGAGCTCTCCGCCGAGGAGAAGTGATTTCGCGTCGGCGAGCAGAGCGCTTTCTTACTTCGTGGATTTGTTCAATTAAATAATTCATTGCGCCGAGTGTACTGGTGGTGATTTTTTTGTGAATTTTTGCGCTGTTGACTTTTAGAGACGCGAACTTATAAAAAAAGTGTGACAATTGATAAAAAAAATCAGGTTTTTCATACTATACGTTTCAATTAAATTAACCGTGCAGTTTTGCTATTTACTCTTCTGCTCTATTCTTGATTTAGTTGCGTATTGATATTTAGTGTTTATTCAGGAAATTTTCAAGAATTATAGAGTCAAATATTCAAACTTTTATTCCTTATACATTCCACTGTTCAAAATTGGGAATTAAAATACGAAGATTGTTTAGAAAAACATTTAAAAGCTACAGATTACCGAACTACGCAGTGCTTCCAATCCCAGAAAATCAGCTTTATCCCCAGCAGCGCCATCAGCTTTCAGCAGCTCGAATACGCAAAAATCAACTCGCTTTTGAGGAAGTGGAAATACGAGAGAGTGCGGAGACAGAGAAAGAGCGGAAAGGAGAAATGACAGTTATCTTCGTTTGCGTAGGATTCGCGCGAAATCCAAAAATCAATGGAGTTTAAGCCGCCTCGCGGTGCGTAGGCATGAATGGCCTTAAAGTACCGGCGCTCTGCCCTCGCTCCACCTATATACATCGTCGATGCCTTATTCCGCGTATTCTTTTTCTCCGTCTCTTCACTCCGAGGCTGGTCGCGACGGTAGATTTCTCACGATCGGAGATAAGCCTTTGAAAAGTTCGCCGACGAGCGGCGCTCGCTTTCTTTTTCTTCCCTCGCTTCCTCCTCCTCCGCGTGTATATGTACCTCTTTCTCGAGTTTCGCTGTTATGCTACGAGCGAGTATTTGCTACTGCCATATTTAAGCGGATGCTGCGCTAGATATTTTCTACTTGGACAAGACTCTCCCCTCTCGCAAAGTTGCAGCGCGACGCCAGCTTCTTTTTTCTCCGGGACGGTGTGTCTTTAAAGGCGCCCGGGAAAATATATGACGGTTTAACTCCGCGGTTAATTTCGCGATATCGAGAGCTTGGAAGTCTGGTTTTATGAATGGGGATTATAGGAGTGGACACTTTTTCCGCGAGCGAGTGCCTTTCGTCCTGGGAAATATTAATGGCTTTATTTGTGTAAATACGAATATTTATAGGAACGGGAAGTGGCCGTAAATTTTGTTTTGGACGCGAAGAAAAACGCTTTCGAAATCATTGATGCGATGTTTAGCGTCGCGTAAATATATAACTCTGTCAATTAGCTTTTAATGCAGTAGTAAAAATTTTAGCATCAGAAACTATGATAAAACGGTTGCTCAAAATCTTTTTCTGGGGATCGCTTATGAAACTACAACAAAAGTTACGTAAACCCAGAAAAAAAGACCACGAAATCTACCTGAAACCTTTAGCACAGCTCGAATGAATCACCGTTCACTCGAAACCCCGAAAATAAATCAAGAACACACAATCCTATCGTCAATACGTCGTCGAATCGAGTCACCCGTCTGGCCACTCGGCAAATACAGGCCTTTCTCTCTCCTTCCTCATTTGCACGGTCAGAAAGCGTTTTTTAATCGCGCTCATCACGTGGGCTTTTTACATCTTTCATTACCCCGACGTCGACGCCGCCGCTCAAAAGCGTCCCACGCGAGAAACCACTTTTTCACGAGAGACTTTGCCTCTCTCTCTCTCTCTCTCTCTCTCTCTCTCTCTCGTTCTGGTCCTGATAGCCTTCGCCCGTCGACGAATCAGTCACAATATTGCGCTCGATCCCACAGCTTCCTTTTCCTTCTCTCCTCCTGTCGTCGGCGCCGCAGCCGCGTGAGAAATGATCGACCCCGAGACCGCGGCGCGACGCGCGGAGCCTGAATAAATTTTAAACAACGCCGGGGAAACGTTCCCGACTGGTCGTGACCAAAATCTTACAAAGGAAACGCTGCTTTTGATCGGTTTTTTTTTTGTTTTGGGTGTTTAGGTGATTTGTAACGATTAATGAAGACACAGAAATGTAATATTGAAATCGTTGCTTTGTTGGATATTATACATTGCTTTGATTCACAAAAAATATATAAGCAACATGTTGGATTTCGATCATTCTTTTTTATTCAAATATTAATAATATGCAAATATGGCAAATTAGGTTTCTTTTTTATCTCTCCTTATAAATCATATTTAGCGACTAGACTTAATTAAAGGACAAAGCACAGTTTGAAAACAAACAACAGACACTTTTTTCATTTCGTTTTATTCACTTATAAACTATAAATTTACTCGAGTCGGATAATTATTTTCAAGTAATAGTTTGCGTAGGATTGAAAACTTTATTGTAGTTGTATTGTATGATAATTTCATAGCAACGAAATTTCGTACTCCTTATTTTGCATCTCCGTAAGACAAATATTGTTACTGAATATCAATAACAATTTAATTGGAAGCCTATCAATTAAAAGACAATAAAAAGATTTTTATTACAGACATAAAGATCCCCCCCTTTAACTCCTGGCGCTCAAAATTTCATCCGACAGAATTCTCAAAAGGCATTATTCGCCTTCCAAAAGCTTCAGCGGAGCAATTTAATTCCATTAGAATTCGTACTTAGTCGGGGCGTCAACGAACTAACCCCGAAATTCAGTCCGGACATTTGATTCGCTTAGTAAGTAGCGAGAGGCGTAAATCACGTTGCCGTCAAACCGTTGGCTCGCCCGTAAAGTGTAATCTATCGGGTGCTCTCGCGCTTCCTCCTCCCCCCCAAAACCCCTCGTCGTTGTGCGAGCAGCAACTCGCGGTTTAAGTACACTGGCATCGTCCCCCCCCCCTCCCCCCCTAGAGCCGCATGTGTGTCCGTGTGAACGTGTGGGTGAGCCGGCGGACCGATAATCAACTGCGGCACTGTCGATTTTTATGACTTTCCGAGACTGCGGCTAACTGATGCTCCTCGCGCCGCTACGTCGTCGTGCTTAATTATTAAGGGAGGAGGAGGAGGAGGGCTTTGAATATCGGCTGGTTCATTGAATTTTATTAAAATCAATCTGCAGTTTCTTTGAAGTGATATTTTGGCGGTTCGCGCGAGTTATACTTTTTATGGACCTCTGGGGCGATGAAAAATTTTGCGAGTCACAAAAATTGTTTACTTTTGCTTAAGTTAAATTGAATTGTATTTTATTTATTAACCATTTATTACTCTTACACCCTGGTAGAGATAAAAGTATCAAAATTGGCCAGGAAAGTAAAAAATAGGTATTTTTAATTCCTAGTTACCTAAC
>JAWWML010023286.1:0-16050 GCA_035047165.1 Ormyrus rosae
GGCCCATTTGATCAACATATGCTATATTTTTGATAGATATTATCAAAAGAAGCCATAATCATACAGATTTTTTTTTCGGGGCTTTTTACATGAGGAAAAAATCAGTATATAACCCCCTTAATACAAAGTATAAAAATCCTTAATCGTCCATCTACTGGTGACGCATTTTTCTCCAGTAGTAGAATTCGTTTAAATATTGATAGGTTTTATATATTCCCGGGTGTCCCATTTTTTCTATGGGTTTCTATTCAAAAAATCAGCGGTGGTATTATCAATGCCAAGGCAGTGTGTTACTGTAAAATAATATTGCTGCAACACCAGGTTCCATATAATCAAACGAGCATTGTTATATATTGTCGAATTGAAAAAGATTTAACTTTTGTGATCCGTAGCAATCTGAAAATGCTGTCCAATTTGATGTTCCCTGAATTTAGTTATACTATTGCAAGCAATTACCTATCAGTGGTCGTATAAAGAGATACACACGGTGTTAGAAATCGACTAGTTATCAAGATTAATCGTTGATATCCATTACCGTTATTCTGATAAAGAATGCCTCCAATTACTACATCACTCGCGTCGAATTGTACATGAAAAGTCACGCCAGGTATTACGTCATTTAGGTACACCGAACGCATGAAATTTTCTTTCAACATTTGGAAAGCCTCGGCGTGTTTTGGTATCCTCGCCCATTACATTATCCTGCCTGAGTATTTCCCGTAATAAGGAGAAAAAATTAATATGATTTAGGCTAAATTTCCTATAATAATTACAATCGCCTAAAAACTGCTGTAATTGTCGCTGATTTTTTTGTTACTCAAAATCACGTTGTGATGAGGGGAAAGAATCTGAAAGAAAAGAATAAATTAGATTGAATAAATAAAAAGTAAAAATTAAAAAAAATATATATATAAAAAAAACCAGTCAAAATTACTTAATCTCTGACACTATAATCCCTGTGACTATATAATGACTATATAATCCCTGACACTTCTAATTAGTTGAATATCCTGTAAATAAAAAGGGAAAAGGTTATTATACTAGTGTAAAGAAAATCTAATAATTGAAAGAATACTTACAATTTAAATTGAAGAGTGCAAGAGGTTCAGGCTCTGGAAATATCTGTAAAAATAAAGAATTATATTAGTTTAACTAGAATTTTATATTTAATACTAGGGCGAGTAAATTAAATAATACTTATCTAATTGTCGCTGGAGGCAAACTGGGTTAGCGTCACCTTTACTCCAAAGATTCAGGGTGGTAGTCACTCGTGGAAGTAACTGAATTAAATAAAGAAAGAAAGAATGAAAAAGAGAAATAGGATGGGATGTTGAATCAGGAGTAAAGAATAGGAAAGGATGGGATTGCCAGGGAAAGAAGGGAATAGGAGCCGCTTTAGAATCAGGTTACCTAAGAAAATTACTAAGAAAGGGATGCTCATATTTACCTGAACGTGGCAGGTTATCTTATTCGATGCCGTTCCTGGTGATGAGAGGACGGAGAGCCAGTGCAAAAGCCTGGAAAAGAGGTTGTTATGGAGTGGCTGAGCGGAGGATGTTATGCTGTCCCCGCGTCGTTGAAGTCCCGGGCCCTCTCGACAGCACTTTACCTCCACACTCACGTACCAGAACTCACGAGGTCCACAACGCCGATCGCAGACATCAGAGGGCCGAATAACATCATTTCCGCGGCACTAAGGGACGACCGTAAGCGCGCGCGAAATACATGTGCGGAGCACATGACGCGGAAGGCGAAGTAGGTGGCGCTCACATTGGCGCGTCCACCGCGGTATAGGTGGCGACTACAATCGCTGCAATGAACAAAAGACGCGTGCACACCGAAAGAAAATCGGTACGAGGAAATTAAGCTAAGATCCAGTAGCGGAAGAAATGTTAATCTATGAAAGTATCCAGAAATAGACAGAAAGATTAGACTAAAGTTAGAATTTGTAACTACGCGCCAAATCGACAGGGCGCTGCGCTAATTAGTTATTGGCGAGACAAATTCAAATATTCAGCGAATTAGGAAAAGGATGATTCGACGAATTTAGACCGCTTCGGGGAAGGAGATTCTTCGGGAAGGAAGGATCGCCATTCGGCGCTAAAGAGTCTAGTTAGCCAGACGTCTAATAGCTTACTTGGGTTCAACTGCCATTTTTTTTTGGAAATTTCGACTCGGTTAGATTCTAAAATTTGCAAGTCATTGAGATTTATTAAAGTTCGCTTCGCGATTTAATAGTAATTGCGGCGCTAATTTTCTTATTGAACAAATCGCTCTTGAAAATCTTTTAGGATTTTTCTTTTGTTAATTTTTGCTTTTCTTTTGTTGAATGAAATTTTGATTTACTTAATAAATTATTAAAATCTTTATATAATATTTGAATTTTTCTTTTATTATCTTTTCCATTTTGTGCCAGTCTTCATTTTCAGAGACCAGACATTTTTCTTACAGGAGCCAGACATTTTTTTTTTTACAGGTGCCAGGCAATTGTTTTTGGTCCTTTCCAGCTATTTTTCCGTAACCGTTTCCGGTGTATTTCCTGAGTGAATAATTCGCTTTGTGATCGCCCGCGCTTTTGGATAAAAATTAAAATGAATCACGAAGTCGTGAACTTATGAGTTTCGGGAAAGGTTTAAAACGAATTTAAAAAGGTCACAAGGTATAATTTTTAATTCATTAGGATCGGGCAAGATTCCTTTCGAATTTAGTAAAAATCCGACATACGGAACCTGAACTTCTTAAAAATACATTTATCGCTGTTTATTGTTATATTATGCGCTATTAATCTTTTAAAAACTATTTTCCAGACTTCGACGTGTCTCTCGAAGCCTTTGGTAGCGATTATTATGTCGTCTATGTAAATAGAAATTTCTTCCCGAATATTGTCAAATGTATTTTTTTTTTGTCCTGGGGAAATGACCATTTCGCGTCCTGCACAGAAAAATCAGGTTCTTGTAACGATCCGATTGGGATCGCTCGGATTGCGACAAAGAGTTTTATCGAAAAACGAACCGGATAGCTTCGGTAGAGCGCGTGGGCCGGCAAGCGACCATTGTGCGAGTGACTGATAATAAACTCAATAAAAGAATACGAATCTACACACCAAAAATGAGTTATTTTGTAATTTATTGACAACCAAAAAAAAGGAACACTGTACACAATTTAAGGGCGCCAGCCGCGAGTCTCTTCGCGATACCAAGAACCAGATCGCACTCCACAAGCACACACACACACCGGCGGTAACGCGCAAAGACAAAAGAACAGAACGAATCCTGTATTCGTTTCTCAAAAATAAGCGGATAAATATCAAATATGTGTTATCAATCTCGCAGCACCACTTACAGAATCTGACCGTGTCTCCGCAAAAAAACTCAACTAAATTTCTTCTTCTCAACTAAATTCATTCTGCCTCGTTCGCGCCGGCGCAGTGTACCTCGCTGCAGTTCGCGTAGCACTGCGAGCTGCGGTGAGGCTAAGTACGCTTGCACGTGGCGGACTTCGAGTTTGACGATTGTTGCTCTTCGTGGCCAAGCTGTAGTGAGTGCTGTAGATTGTCGTGTTGCCAGGTACGCCTCCTCTTGTCTTTTATTTTCCAGGTGCTGTAGTTCCAGCTAAAATTATGGGCTGTCTCTGGATTTTCTAGCTTCAATAGAATGGAAGTTACAGCGAGTCGGGCTGGCTTAAGATCTTAAGCTAGCCCGGTCAAGGATTGAAAATCTGGCGGAAAGGGTGGGAAACGATCTGAGGCGCTAATAAATTCTTGGTTCTTGTATTTTATCATACCTGGGAGTAAAAATCCGGGATTTATTATTTTTTAATGTTTTTCTTGACGGACGAAACCTTTAAACGGCGCTAAGGGTGGGAAAATGAAATCTGACCAAAACAACCCCCTGGCAGTCTGAAAGTATTTTCCGAGCTAAAAATTATGGGGTGTTTCTGGATTTTCTAGATTCAATAGAACGGGAGTTACAGCGAATTGGGCTGGCTTAAATTTTAAGCCACGCTGGCATGCGTTTTTTAACAGACGGATGCGGTTATACATTTTTTTATGCAGTAATAAATCAGTTAGAAATTATTTAAAAATATGACCGTGGATTTTTTCGATTGGGATGGAGTGGCTGTTGCAGCTTAATAGACCCGAAGAAGCGGCCATTATCGGCCATTCGTTGACTGGGAGTGGATGTAAAATTCGTTGCTGTATTATCGTTAAGATTACACGTATCGTTGAAGTGTGAAAGAAGGCGTGCGCAGGAGATTTGAAAAGAAAGTGTTCAGTGTGTGACAGGAGCAAGGTAGCAGCGTCTCCAATAAGCAGTAAAAGAGTAAGAGTTCATCAGTATTTTCTCGGTTGTATTATTGAAAGTAAAAAGTAAACGTAATTTCACAAAAAATAAAAACAAAATAATTTTTATTTTTTTAAGGGGTGTCCACCACTTTAAAAAATCTGAAAAAATTTAATGGCAGTTTGACATAATATATCATTTTTTCAGCGAGGTAGTTGTCTTATCTTTGTTTTTTTTTATTGCAATTTGAAATTCTCAAACTTATAATATATGGTGACTATTAGAAAAATCTGAAAAATTTTTGTTTTATAGAGATAAAACAAACTCGTCAAAATGTACCGTCTGAATCTTGTTATATAGCCAAAAAATAATAGTTTGCATTGTTGCCACTAGGGGACGTCCCTTACGAGCTAGAAGGCTAAACATTTCAGGAAATTAGTCTATTTCTATGCCCTACACGATGATATTTTTTTTATATTGATTGGTTTAGGGGCATTTTTCACTATCTTATCCTGCTATGCCCTTTTCAATGAAACATTTATAATAATTCGCCATTTTGTTTATATTTGATATAAAGAAGTGTAATTCGGCTTAAAACACGCGGAATACATTGATGTTTGTCATGTAAAAGTTTCAAATAGAAATATGAATATTTAAGAAAGTTATAACGAGTTGAAGTGACAAAAATCATTAGATTTTTTTTCGCAAAACTGACGTTTTATTTAAATATTTCATTGTTTTATAGATAGGCTAAAAGAGCACGAGGGAGAATAAATAATCGCAGATAATTTACCTTAACAAAATACAAGTTTATTTTATTCTACCACCAAACACATCTAACTCTCTCTAATTCTTAAACTTAATACAAGTACAATAAATGCTTAATGAATATTCAAACACGCGTCCTGCCTCAACTGCGGAGCTTCACGCACTGAAGGGCGAAGCGCGATCGCGATCGATTGCCGCGCCAAAGCTTCCAAAAACTAGAGAGAGAAGGACGAGAGGGCAGCGCCTGTGCTCTCTCCCTGACACT
The DNA here is from genome assembly GCA_035047165.1 of Ormyrus rosae. Lineage (NCBI taxonomy): Eukaryota > Metazoa > Arthropoda > Insecta > Hymenoptera > Ormyridae > Ormyrus > Ormyrus rosae. Next base: position 5,317 of record JAWWML010023286.1, read on the forward strand.
CCCTCTCACAGGGTCTGTCCTTCGTTTCTTCGACTTCTCTCTTCTAAGACTTAGAATCTGAAAAGAAACAGATAATTTAAATACAATCACTTAATATTAATGCAGATAATTTTTTATGAAGTTCAAAAGACAGAGGTTTAGTAAATATGTCTGCTAGTTGATCTTTGGATGAGATCCAAGAGATTTTAACAAGATTTCTGGCCTCGCACTCTCTAACATAGTGCTCTTTAGTGGAGATCACGTGTCTAAGTTTATTGCTGCAGCTAACTTTCGCACTCTGGATAGCTGCAGTATTATCGCACCACAAGGGCATGGGCAAGAAGCTTTTATCTAATATCAACTGCAAAGAGTTATGTAATGAAACCAATTCTTGACATACTTCGCTCATTGATACATATTCTGCTTGACAAGTCGACAGAGAAACATATCGTTGTCTGTGAGTTTTCCAAGCTACAGGGTCGCCGAATAATCTTATGATATATCCACTAGTTGTGAGAGCTCCTTTGGCATCTGCAAAACTAGCATCCGAAAACCCTTCAAAATTTTCAGTCTTACTCTCGAATTTTAATCCAATTGTTTTAGTCCTTTGTAAGTAACTTGGACTTACAAAGTATTTTCACCATATTCCATTCATTAGCCGTTGGATTCACTTGATGTCTGCTTAGTACATTTACAGCGTACATTATATCTGGTCTAACAGTATTTGCCAAATACAGTAATGAGCCAACTGCCTCTCGGTACGGAAAATTTTCCACTGATAGATTTTCATCCCGTCTGCAGTAGCTTTCTTCTCTATCACGTCTATCTCTATTTACTACTTGATTTGTAACCATAGGAGTACGTTGAGGTTTTATTTTAGTAAAACCCAGTCGTTTAAGGACTTGAATAGTGTACTCCTCCTGCGTTAGAAGCATAGTTTTCTTTTGTCTATTTCTCTCTATTTTAATTCCGAGAAAACTGCTTGGCTCTCCCAGATCTTTCATCTGAAATTCATTCATCAATTTACTTTTAATCTCCTCCAATTTAAACTTTACGTTGCTGGCAACTAGCATGTCATCTACATATAGTAACAGTATAAGGAATTTTTCTTTTTCTCTCCAAGTAAACAAACAAGGTTCACTGTCATGAGTGTTTAATCCCGCTTTGATAGCTGCCTCCGTGAAACGTTGATTCCATCGTTTAGGACTAATTCTCAGTCCATACAGGGCTCTTTTGAGTTTGCACACCCTTTCAAATCTTAGACTTTCTGAGACATTGATTCCTTCCGGGATTTCCATGTAAATTTCTTCATCTATTTCTCCATTCAAGAAAGCCGTTTTCACATCCAATTGGCACGCATCTAAATCATATTTGTTTATTATTGCTAAACAGGATCTGATGAGCTGCATACGAGATACCGGAGCATAGGTTTCACTGAGTTCATAGAAGTTTTTGTCCTTGAATCCTCGAATTACTAATCTTGCTTTAAATTTGGTGTTTCCTTCATTGTCTCGTTTCTGTTTAAATATCCATCTAGAGTCAATGATGTTTGGTTTACTGTCTTTTGTAGTATCTGGTCTATTTACGAGGTCCCAAACATTATTCTCATCTAAAGATCTCAGTTCTTCTTCAACAGCTTTTTGCCATTGTAGTTTCTGAGGTGAGGACATGGCTTCTCTATAAGTCGCTGGTTCTTTATTGACATGTGCATGAAAAGTGAACAAGGCTTCTTCTACAGAAATAATTTTCCGTGGTCTTCCTCTTTTCCTAGGTTCTCCCTCTGTTTCAATGCACGATGGAACGTCCTCTTTTTCCTCCTCAAAGCTAAGGAACCAATTGCTTCTGTCGAATTTTTCTAACGAGTTAGACCAATCTTTGATACTGGTTTTGTTGTATCTATCTCCATACACTTGTTTTTCGTTGAAGTATACGTCTCTGCTCTCATAGTATCTGCCTTCTCCGGGTTTAAGGAATAAATATCCAGTTTCTCTGTATCCAATTAGTACTACACGTATTCCCAGCTGATCGAATTTTGGTCCTGTTTTCCTTTGCACTTTTATATATGCTATGCAACCAAAACGTTTAAACCGTGATGGGTCGATTGTAACTTCTGGTTTGAATGCAGCCAATGGCGCTTTCATATTATTGGACTTGTGCGGCGTTCGGTTGTACACAAAAACAGCCGCATTTAATGCTAAGTCCCACATGTTTTCTGGGAAATTAGTATCATACATTAAAGCCCTAGTTTTCTTCTGTATGGTTTGATTAAACCTTTCAGCTACTCCATTATGTTGAGGCGTGTCAGGGCTTGCAAGTTGTAATTCTGCTCCATATTTCTTTATTACTTCTACGGTTTTTCCTCCTGTGAATTCTGTTCCCTGATCGCAACGCAGATAACAGAATTTCGCATCGTATCCAAGCATATTCCTTGCGCTGATTATGAATGAATCTAGACAGTTTCCGGCTTCTGTCTTACTTCTTACTGCATACGCCATGGCTAGTCTAGATAAATCATCTATAAAAACAATTATGTATCGATATCCTTTAGGATGAGTTTTTGGAGCGATGGGACCCATCGTGTCACTGTGTACGATTTGGAGTGGATTCTGAGCTCTTTCTCTCATCGATGTAAAAGGTGATCTTCGAAATTTGGCCAATTTGCAAACTTCACATTCTAGTATCTTTTCATCGAAGATGACTGTTCTAAGTAATTTGTTCTTTAGATTTTGTTTTTGGAATTCTTTAAAATATTCCAATGATGCATGACCAAGTCGAGCGTGCCACAACATTGCCTGATTGAGAACTTTGTCCAGTTTTTCCGGTGTGCCTGAGAAATCTGCCTGTTCTAGTGAGGTTTTCTCGTTTACAATCCTGTCGTTTAAAGTGCTATCAAAATTTGGGAATTTGGAATTATCCTCAACCTCTCCAGGTGTTCTCTGTTCTGAGTCACTGAGTTTGGTTGACTGTTCTAATTTTTTCTGTGTGCTTCTTGTAGTAAAATTTGCAATTTGGGAAGAGTTATCCGTTTTCAATTCTATTTCCCAAAACGGTCGTTTGTAGATTCCTGATATATAAATCTCTCTTGAAACTGGATCAAATATTTCTATTTTGGTGTCATCAAGATATATGCTCATGCCCTGTTCCACAAACTGTCTAAGCGACAGTAAATTTTCTGCTAGCAATTCTGCACAAATGACATTATTTAAACGAATTGTCTTTCCTTCCAACGTAGTGGCTTCAATCTCTCCTGCTCCCTCTGATCTAATATTAGCGAGATTGTCCTTATTCGCACATCTAATTTCTGTGTATTTATTACAGTCTAGAGTCTTAAATATTATGCGAGAGTTGACCATATGTTCCGTAGCTCCCGAGTCGGCCAGAAATCTGATTATTTTATTTTCAATTCTATTGTCATTAAGAGAAGAAGTATCAGTCAATAAAGAGAGAGTCTCACCGTTATTTTGAAATTTAGTTACAGTCGAAGAACTGCTTTGCGATCCAATATTACTCTTGTTTGAACAATTACCGCGTCCACGCTTGTGGCCACCTCGCCCAAAACTTTTAACCCTATTAGCGTCTAATCTTAATCTTTTCCGATCTAATTTATTAGACTCGTCCATGTGCTTTCTTTTATATCCGCCGATTCTCGATGAATCTTTGTTAGAGTAAAATCTGATTTTATGCTTGTCATACCTGTTTTGTTCGCTTTTAAATTTAGCGACCTCTGCGTTGCTGTAAGGGCATTGATGTGAGGTATGCCCCTCATACCGTCTGCATCGATAGCACAACATCCCCGGCTTGTCACACGTAGGAGCCTTATGCCCCAACTCTCCACAGTTGTAACAGCGGTCTCTTGGTGCGGCTGTCATTGCAGTTTTAGCCTCTGCTGAAGAGCCTGAATCCTGCTTCATCGCTCTCACTGCTTCGATCTGAATAATGTAATTTTTAAGTTGATCATAGGATAAATCATGACCCTTGTTGTTAGTCTTATGTATAAAATTAGTTTCCCGAATCTGTGGCAAATTTTCCGCAATTGCATTGAAGAAAATGTCTCTAATCTCACTATCAGTCATCTCATTCGCGCCAGGGATGTTGTTGTGCATTCTAACTAAGCTCTCGAATCGATCCTAAAACTGTGACGCTTTTTCTTTATTTGGATTATATTTAATTGAGTAAAGTTTCTTTCTGATTGACATTGTAGTCATGTTAGCCTCATTGGTTTTAATTTCTTTAAGTTTATTTATTAAATCAACTGGATCGTTAATATGAAAAATTTTAGATTGATAATTCGTATCTATTCTATTTATAATAATATCGCGAACCAAATGTTTATGTTTTTCCCTTGTATGATCGTCAAGAAACATTGCCGGCTTTTCTTTATCATCTATTACATACAAAATATCCATTACTCTAAGTTCCGAGCACAGAAAGTTGAAGAAAATTTCAAATCTAGAATTATTGGTTAATTTATAATCTCGTTTAATTGCCGATTTCATATCAATCCTTATAGATTCTTTCTGACTAACAGTATTCGATAAGTCATAGGCCTTAGATTTTTCTATTTCGTTTTGAATTAAGGCAACAACATCCCTTTCTTTCAATACTTTATGATCCAAGTTAAGTTTCATTGGTACCTTCTGATCTAAGATTTTAAACTCTTCTGCTAACTTCTCGTCTAAGGCATGCACTCTCTCGTCTAATTTTTCGTCGATCGCTCGCACTCTTTCCTCAGTCCTGTTGTACGAGGCCTCGACTGTTCTGTCCGAACTGTTCTCCATGTACTGCCGCAGTTCATAATTTTCTTTGTCCATCTCGTCTAGTCTTCTCAGTGCCAGATCTAATTTTCTCTCTAATGAATCAGAGTTATTAGATTCAATAGTTGTGCTGCTCATTAATTGTTTATAGTTCTGAGCTACAGGATGGTGTAGTTTCTTGAGGAATTCGGGATTGATGTAGGTTACTCGATCGGATTTTATATGTACTTTACTCTTACCTATATCATTTATTTTTCTAGCCATTGCTGAGCTAGGTTTGTTTTCACTAGGATCCTTCTGACCTTTAGCTATTGAACAAGTCTCCTCATCTAATTTTCTCTGTTGTTCCTGTCTCATGGTTCGATATTGAAGAACCAGTTCCTGTTCTTTGGCAATGGCATCATGTTTGGCCAAGAGGTTGTACTCTTTGCTGGTGAAAACACTGTTGGAGATCAACAGCTGCTCAGTCTCTCCAAAATGAAGTGCCACCGCCTTGGTTTTCAATTCAAGATCACAAATGCGATCCGAGTACATCTCTGATATGCCGAATTGTTCATCCAGACTACGCATAATGAGCTCCATATCCATCTTTTCTGAAAATATCAATCGGATATTAGTTAAATGTATAACGACTAAACCACTTTTTGTTGTTTCTGCTTGATTCATAAGCATTTAAAATTTGACTGTTCTAATAACTTAAGTTCTGTTCAATTCATATGTTAAATATTACTGATCTAATGTTTTTAAAATCTGTTTAACACTTGTCTTACGTTTGAGTGCACTCGTGGAAGTGCAATTGTTTGTTGCGGAAGTCTCAGCGTCTTAAATCAGTTGATGTAAATCATCAAAATTGCTAATCCAAATTCAGTCTAAAGGTTTAAGTTTTCTTAACAAAACTATTTTGTCATCAATTTTATTTTTATGTTATTATTTGATCTTTTCCGCACCTCTTTTATTACTCATCAAATTTTAATTTATAGGTTATTTTTAACTATTTCTATTGCTCATCGAATTTAAGAACGTTCTGTAACACTTCAAAATTTATTTTATACTTCCTGAAACATATTTGCTAGAAGTTTACTACGATAGTAAATTCTAGTTATCACGTATGGAGTGCCCACGCAAATTGCCTAGTCAGTAAGCGCTCTGCCTTACCGGCCGCACGCGTTCTGAACGACAAGCTTGATGGCCGCTTCCAGTATGTTAATACGGCGTCCCGTTTTCAAGCGCGTGTTATCATTTTGTCAGCGCGCGATTCAAATTCGACATGCCAGCGCGCACTCATTCGGGTTCTCGCGCACACTCTCACGCGCTCTATGTTACCGCTCCTCTCAAGCTTATGCCGCGCGCGAGCACATACACCTATCCGCTTCTCTCTACACCGACCCGATTCTATTTTGTTTTCATTCCCTCTCACTCTAATTCTCGAAGTTCGGCGACTGTCAGCGCGCTCAAACAAGTCGTCGCGCGATCACGCGGGCACTTCCAAGAACGCAACTTTTATTTGGTAGTGTGTTGTTTTTCTCCGAAGGTCCTTTGTATGACCATTTTCTAACGCGACACTGGATTTAATTTTAATTCTCAATTTTTCACACTACCAACAAATTATTTAATTTTAACACTTCAATTTTACGTATCTTTAACTCTCAATTATTTTGTAAATTTTTTTCTTTTTATTATTTTAACGGATCTCTCATTTACCGATCTAATTAACTTTTATTTTGCTCTTCTAAAAGTCCGTTACTTAAAAATAAAAGCACATACCTTTATCCAACTGTTCTGACATTTTCTGTCTTTTGAAGATATACCTTTGAGATCCCTTTCCTTGTGTTGACGCTCGCCGTTGCTGACTTTCGTCACCTCACTTAACAAAATACAATAACAGCAAAACCAATATCACATCTAATCTACCGACCTATTCTCCCTTGCGCAGTGGAAGCGTGCTGGGCCCATAACCTGTTTTATATATAGGCTAAAAGAGCACGAGGGAGAATAAATAATCGCAGATAATTTACCTTAACAAAATACAAGTTTATTTTATTCTACCACCAAACACATCTAACTCTCTCTAATTCTTAAACTTAATACAAGTACAATAAATGCTTAATGAATATTCAAACACGCGTCCTGCCTCAACTGCGGAGCTTCACGCACTGAAGGGCGAAGCGCGATCGCGATCGATCGCCGCGCCAAAGCTTCCAAAAATTAGAGAGAGAAGGACGAGAGGGCAGCGCCTGTGCTCTCTCCCTGACATTCATAAACTATAAAAATTATTAATATAGTTTATTTGAGAAAAAGATGCGCAATGAAATTCTCTACCGTAGCTAACTTTTCAAATTTCATTTTAAGCAGTTTGTTAAAATATTTTACTTGGGCAATACTTATTTGGCGAAACTTCGTTTCGTTCCCTTTTAGTTTCTGAGCCCTCAATTTTCCTTTCAGACGTTGCCCCAAAAGAATTAAAGAAAAAAATATCCAAAGAAGTAGAAAAAAATCCTTCCTTTGCTTCTACCGTTGAAACTGCAGAGTCTGAAGAGGACATCGATGATTCTTCATCAAAATCTGACATAGATTAAATATAAATAAAAATAAAAGCTCAAAATTATGTTTTTATTTATTTATTTATTTATTTTTATAATTTTTTCTATTTCTTTTATAAAAATTATATTTAACTATCCACAAAATGTATAAATATGCGTTGCCGTAGAGCTTCTGCTTGCGTTGTCATGCCTCTGGCTTTTCTGCATGCCTGACCTTGAATCGGAGGGTCCGGGACTTCAGTTTTGCTGGCCCTATTATTGCCTATGCCTAAGCACTTCTTATGAAAGTGTTTTCTATATGACGCACCCACAATCAGTAAGAGGAGCGCGTATGCCTACCGGTTGGTAGCACTTTCCGCAACTGGTTCTGGTTTCAACCATTCCAGTGTTTGTTTCTATTGACAGTTGTCTTATTTATTTATTTACCTCAAATTTAATTTGATTAACAAACTCCCTGGCTCATTGATAACAGGCTTTTGCAGAATGCTCCTTGGTGCAATAAGCCTGCAGGAGCCCGAATAGCTTCTACAAAAATAAAAGTCACACATGGCTGTTTAGCGTATGTTGCTTCTTGTTGTTCGTGATGTTAGAGTCCAATTTAAATTTGACACAATCCAAACGACCTAAAGCCTGAACAGAAAGCTAAACAACTCTATCACTTATTAGACTCTGTGAACAACTATGAAGCTGGGATCACTCGTAAACATAAAGTGACCTATAAAATCATCACTCGCTGCTTAAGTGTTAAAAAAGTTTTAACTAATTTTATATTCCTTGTTAGTTCAACAAGTTATCAACTGCTCGACTTCTCTAATGCCTCTTAATTTGGGGTTGGGAAGGTTGGAAGAGGCTAAATTATATAAATCTGCTTGCAACTATATAATACAGTAAAATATATGATATATGTATAAAATAAAAATTCGTGTGTTTCAGATTGTACCAAGAAATGCGAAATAATTTTAGAAGGAGATCCTAATAATATCTACCATTTTAAATCTAAAATGGATGTTTTTCTAACAAGTGCGCAAAAAAAAGTATTTAATGAAATACGGAAATTTAAAGACGTAAGAGAAAAATTTAAAAATGTAATGAAGTATTATCAATATGTGCCGAAAGGAATGACCCTGAATACGGCAGATCCAAAGGACTTTTTTACATTATGGGTCAGTTTTTGCCAAGATTTCAAAGTGAGTATTGCATTATACTGATTTCAATTTATTAACTTTAAAACAAAATTTTCGTAATATTACTTTTTCATTTGAAAAGATCGAGCATGGGACGGAATGGACGTTGCTTCTTTCATATTTTAACATTAAAAAACATCCCGAAATTACGGGAGAGAGAGGGAGAGAGAGAGAGAGATATTTATTTGTAAAAGCGTACAAAAATTCATAATACAGTGAGCATATTAAAATTCGCATATAGTAATCGTAAAACAAGTAAAACAATTGCGTTAGGTTAATAAAATAAAAATAAAAATAAAAATAAAAATAAATTAAAGATATTGCACTATAAAGAATAAAAAGATTGCACAAAAATATTGCACTGATAAGGAAAAAATAAAAATATTGCACAAAAAATATTACACTGATACATTGTGTTAAGTGTATAAGTAAAATAAAATAAAATAAAAATATTGCACTAAAATATTGCACTTGTAATGATATCACAGTCGTTCTACTACTAATTAATACTATAAAATCACAGTAAGTCAAGTTGATAAAATTAGTGATATCATATGAATGCTCACAAAATAAAATAAAATCCCGATACAAATACTTGGAATTTTGACTAGAATATCTATCAGTCAAATTTAAAACTATGTACAATATTTACACACATTCATACATACACACGCACACCGATATAACACATTCATTCTATAAATACATTCATACCTTAAAGCTAATATGTAAGTGGACAGAAACAATATAAATTAAACATTTAAACGCCATCCAGTTCGAGGAAATGCCTCCGAATTACGGTTTTGAACCTACTAAGAGAAGGTAAATTCCTGATCTCGGCAGGCAGGGAGTTCCAGGAGCGGGCCTCCTGTACCTTAAATGATCGCAATCCTGTTTCGGTGTGCATCAGAGGAGGCACAAGCTCTTTGGTGTTTCTCCCTGCAGTTGCGTTAGACTTGCAAAAAGAATGAGTTAAGTAAATAGGTTCAGAGACGTGAATTATCTTGTACATTAACAGACACAGGAAATATTGCCTGCGCGTGTCAATGCACATCCATTGCAAGTTCGTCCTGTGAGGGGACACATGATTGTCTCTCCTAAGACCCTTCACGTATCGCACACAGGAATTCTGTAACACTTGAATTCTTGTCTTTATTTCCTGAAAGGCATCCAACAATACTACAGAGCAATAGCCGAGATGAGGAAACAACAATGCCTCTGCCAACTGCTTGCGAAGAGTCTCAGTGGTGTAATTCCGAAATAATCGAAGACTATAAAATTCGATTAAACTTTTTGGTTACGTCATCCAAATGAGGCTTCCACGAAAGTGTGGAGTCTAACACAACACCGAGACTCAGCGTGGAGTTGCAGAAAGGGACACGAACACCATCTACTAGCTCAATGCCGGGAGGCTGCTGCCTATCCTTGTCATAGAAGTGCGACACGAACTTGCGGCAGCCAATAAGTAAAGCTATGGTTTTGCCTGCATTGAGTTGCAGAGAGGCGCCTCGCGCCCATTCCGCCACCGCGCCCACCGCCTGATGGAGAGCGTCATGCCCTCATCTAGATGCTCGTACGCAATTTGCGTGTAGATTTGCAGGTCGTCTGCATAGAGTAGATGTTGTATCCTCTCAGAAGGGAGTACATCACGTATGTCATTTATATAGAGACAAAAGAGAAGGGGTCCCAGAACCGAACCCTGTGGGACACCAAAATTTGTGACTATCCAAGATAACTTTTTGACATCTGTTTAAGAAATAGGAATGGTGTCACAGAAGCACGGCCCTGGAGAAACCCATTTTGTCTAAGCGGTCAAAAAGTCGGGATGGTAAGATCTTATCAAAGGCCTTACTGAAATCAAACGGGACTGGTCATATTCTACACAAATTTATTGTACACAATCGTACTATCGGATAGTAAATAAATATTGACTTACGATATTACGACCGTGTACAATAAATTTGTGTAGAATATGACCAGTCCCCTAGAACCTTAGAAAGAAAACATAAGAGAGCTATTGGCCGAAAGTCTGATGGCAAAGATGGAGTTTTGCACTTTTTTAAGGGGGTTACATGGGCTTTTCCCCATAGTGCAGGAAACTTGCCGGTGGAGAAGGAGGAGTTGAATAATTTAACGAAATATCGACTAATCACCGGTAGTGACTTCACCACAACACTCTGCGGTATGCCGTCGACACCCTTTGCTTGAGACGAGAAGTGCGAAATTGCTAGGATGATGTCACTAGCATTGACACTTTTAAAGTGAAATCCCTCTAAG
>JAWWML010023296.1:0-16049 GCA_035047165.1 Ormyrus rosae
CGCCATCTCTGACCGGTGCATTTAACCTGCATTTTGGTGCCGAGGCGATAATGATTTGTTTTGTTCGCTAACCCTTCCCGCGTGAAAATATTAAATGAGATTTCGTATGAGATCTCATACGAGATCTACTACAATATTTTCACGCGGGTTCTTTGCCATGACCGTGGAAAAGGAAATCCGAAGTCGCTTTTGCATAAAGTTCAAAGTCCCGAAAATTCAGTTTAAAAAATAAAATCTATAGTGGCTCAAGACAGTCGACTTAGGCCCCCTTTTTGTCCGGGAGCTGTAATCTGTGTACGGCTCTGAGTGAGGGTTAAATTTTGTTCCGTTTGCCATTGAGCAAAGAACGCTCTCAGAGAGGACGACCGTCTTAGTCTTCAAGGTCGAATTTCAGATTAAGAAGCCTGAAGGCTGGGCCTCTATCAGGTTTTGTAGTTCTGCTGCTTTGAGAGATTCTCTCTTGCTGCCGCGTCGCAGCGCCTGCGCAAGATCTCCACCGAAGACTGGGTAGGAAGGGGTTAGGTCCTGTGATCAGCAGAGGGAGGCTTCTAATTGGCCAAGCCCTCTACATTACTCCGGATCTGCGGAGATGTCGGAAATTCAACAATGCAGCGGATTATACTTAGTAAGCATTATCCGTCACAGGATAAATAAATATGGGTCGGCGACCGTAGGTCGTCTTGTAGACGATGTCTCGTCGTCCTGAGGGCATTACTGCACACCTAGACATCGTCTGCAAAAAAATTTTCCGAATTTTTGCGCATTGTCGGTGAACCAAGTGGGTGATCGCCTCGTAGGCGATGTCTCGTCGTCCTGAGGGCATTACTGGACACCTAGATATCGTCTGCACCCCATAGACGTGTTTTGAACGAGCCACACAGACGCACCGATCGCCGCAGCGTCCCGACTCCTCCCGTCTACAGAGCTTTCCTCTATCCGCCACCCGAGGACGCGTCACATGGAAGTTTTCAGGCTCTACACACACACGCGCGCGCGCGTGCGCGCACACGCATATTCTAATTGGTAATAGATTTAGCGTAATAGATCCTCGTCGCGATCGTACTCCCGCGGAGAGTGGCAGTATTCGGGGCTTTACAGGCAAGAAAGGCGTGGCGCGAAATAAAAGATAAAGCGACGCGCTTAAAAGGTACGTTAGCGTTTATTCGCAACATCAAAAGAAGCAATACAAAAAAAATACAGAATGCGCGGAGCTTGTTAGCGTGAGCGCGCCGGCCGGTGGCGTCGCACGCGCTCACCCGGAGTGTGCTTACGGCACGCTCGCACGTCGCAAGGTGACCGCGACGACGTTCGCGGTCACTCTCTTAGAAACCCAAGTCTCCGCGCCTACGGAAACACGATCGACGGTGCACTCGCGGGTGCACCGACACGAGAAAGTACGCGCACGAGTCACCGCACTGACTCGTGTAAGAGAGAGAGAAATATCCGCGAGTTGCGATCGAACCGGCGTTCGATCACGCGCATACAATAAGAGGCCCACGCACGCTCACGTGGGCCACGCTAATTACAAACAACTTACGTTGAGTTGTATGCTAAACAAGACGAGGGTTACACGGGACTCGCGTCCTTGGACGTCGTTCGCCGTGTACGTCGATAGACCGTCGTCGCTGGCAGCCGCTTTCGCCGTCGCTCTCGGCTTCTACACGATGCTACCTCGCACCTGGTTTGCCCCTCGTACGCACTCGCTCTATCGCTCCTACGCTCGTTCACACTCGGACACAAGCTCGCGCGTTCCTGGTCTAGACCATAGAGCTTGGCCTTTGCGCGCATCGACCCGCCCGGCGTCGATCGTGCCCCTTCCTTCTCGCTCTTTCTTCCAACGTTGCCGTATGCACAACTCCGCGGTGCATACGGCCCTCGCCCGAAAGAGTCGCTTTCGCTGCGACTCTGGCTCGCGGAGACGCGTGAGGTTCTATAACGGAATCTCCACGCGTCACAAAATATATTAAATAAATATATTATAAAATAAATATATTATTATATTTATAAAATAATAATAATAATAAAAATATGATAGTACTATGTTATATATATATATATATATATTGTGACGTTGTGCTTTGCCACGTCGCAAAGCATAGGTAGAATTTAAAAAGACTCGGAGGCAGCCAGCAGATTTGTCTCTCCACCTCGCACATCGGACAATAATTTTATAATTTTTCCTACCGCTTATTATTTTTATTTTTTTTTCCGAGCAAAATATATGAACTAAGAGCGCGCGTCGATGTCAACCATCTTTCTACAGCTGGGACTACGTCACCAACAGCAGACGACTTGGACATCAGATCTCTCGGCTCGAACGACCGGCAAGACACCTCACCGGCGAACTGAAAGCTAAGTCTTACTTTTTGATTTTCTTAATCATTATCACATCTGATAATGAATTTTAGGCATTTATGTGCCTCGGCTATATCTAGCCGATATTTAATTTAGCTCTTGGCCAATTTTGATCAAGCATTATTTCTGGATCATGTGGTGTCCTGGTCCCTTGCAAGCTCGCTTGCATTTTTGGCATCTGCCTGCTTTGCGGCAGTTTTGCATTATATTTTTCGGCAAGTTGGTGCCGAAAAATTATGGCGTCGAAACGGCTTGTGAAATATTCGCCTTCTATGCGATTCACTCATTCATGTTTCGATTGCCGTGTTTATCGTACTTGTTGATATTGCCAAGTACTTGCTTTCTGTACGTAAGTACAATTTACTGTAAGATTTTGATCTTGTAGGTTCGCCGAAGGTTGCTCTGCCGGAATTTGCCACATTTCGCTTCGAGCTCGAGAATCATCCGATGAGTCCCAGCCAATCAATCTCGGACTACGAGGATGACTCCCTACTCTCCAACTGGGGGGAGAAAACTTATATAAGGAGGTTCAACCCCGTGCTCGAGCGAAGTTGCTCTGCGCATATCATTAGTTTTTCTGTACTTAGTCCGTGGAGCGTAAAAGTTCATTATATTGTTTTTCGGGTTTATTTAAATTTGTATCATTGCGTACTGTTCTTTTATTTGCCTGTCTAGACCTGGTGTTTCGTAAAAATCAACCGATACGGGGAAAAGCTACAAAAGGGTAAGACTCGCTCAATTCGCGCAATTGTTACAACTGCCGTTTGAAGGCAAAATTTAGTGAAATTAGCCAAGTTTTCTTTTACGCAGCTACGTCACGCGATTTCAGTGATTTGCGAATTTTAAAGAAAAGTGTCTCCGTTTTAAATATTGTACTCGCGATTTATTAGTTTGTTATAACCGCGAGGTGGAGTTTATTCTTGGCAAAATTTAATTCATTTCAAATTTGTATTTTTCGAGATTGTAACTAATTTCTTTTTGGTGCCTATCGAGGCAAACTATCATTTTCAATCTCTTTTGTTAAACTCGAAATTTTAATTGTAATGAGAACAGTTCAACATCTAATTAAATTTGTTATTGTGAGTTATCTAAATTTTGCTCATTATTTTAAATGTTCTCCCTGCATAGTTGTATTGTTTGAGATCCTAACCTGTCGATCACAGATCTAGTCGACCTCACGACTCTACCGTCTGCCTAGCCGAGTCTAATAAATTTTGTGTACTTAAAATTCTATTTGTTCGGAGTGACGCTGCTCAGTTTTATAACATTTTATTTCAGCGTCTGGCGCCCTTAAATTCATTTAACGAGGATGTCAATTTTGCTCACACTCCTCGAAATTATTCTAATCAATTTTGATTTTAATTTAGCTATTTTCTTTTTCGTATTATTGCTGGTTCTACACGCGTACCGAGGGGATTGGAGATTGCAGTTCCCACGCAATCTTTAAACCCGCTGTTATAATATATATATAACATAGTACTGTCATATTTTTATTATTATTATTATTATTATTATTTTATTATAATAATAATAAAATAATAATAATAATAATGATAGTAAGAATGCTCTATCTCCACCTTTATCTATGTAATCAAATATATATTTTATACTTTGTATAGAAGCACAGTATTCTACATTAATATGGCACTCATATTTTTTCAACAAAAAACTATTATAAGGCACTATCATAGAATTATCAACAGGATTGATATCAACAATTAGTCAACAATTAATTAAATTGACATTAATTACACCGGCGCACAAAAAAAAAGTTGTCTGATTTCAAGATCGCATTATAGTATCTTTATGTATTTTGGGTCGCTGAATCCGAATCCGGGGTCAGGTTGACTTCATCACGTCAGGTTCAAGGTCATTTCAAAGGTCAAATTGAACATAAACCTTTTTAGCAGAAAAACCACCGTACTTATACGTTTTTTGGGTCGCTGAATCCGAATTTGGGATTTTTTTGATCTCATCGCTTCAGGGTCAAGGGCATTTGAAGGTCAAATACGGAGAAAACCGTTCGAGCCGAGAAAACCACCGTACTTATACATTTTTTGAGTTGCTGAATGCAAGTCTGGGGTTTGTTTGACCTTATCGCGTTAGGATCAAGGACATTTGAAGGTCAAGAATGGAAAAAACTGTTTGAACTGAGAAAACGACAGCACTTGTACGTTTTTTTAGGTCGCTGCCATCTCCCCATTGTGACGGTGGTCAACGGACTTCATGGCAGATACATGTAGGAGACCTTTACGATGCAGGGATTCGGACCCCCGGAATCGGCGACTGGTCATGGTGAGAAAGCGGGCCCGCAGTCATTGTCATCAAGTGACCTTCACGTCTGTGTGAAGGTCATTTTAGGGCCAAGTTTAACCGACAGCATTTCTTCCGTGAAAAACCCTTACGAAAAAATGTTTCTATAGGGAGCCAAATTCTTGCAGGAACCCTGCAAGAATTTCGCAAGGCATAAAGTTCCTGCAAGATTCCTGCAGGATTCTTGCAAGAAATTTACGCAAATTTTTGCAGAATTCTTGCAGAAATTTGATTTCCTGCAGGAATCCTACAAGAAATGAATGGCGAAATCCTGCAGGAAAGATTTTTTCATAGGGAAAGCACTGGAAATGATGGCTTTTGATTCAATTACCCACATTTTTTCCACGAATAGCAAATAAATAGCTGAAAAAGGCAGAAAATGACGAAATTTGTATTTCGAAAAAAATTTTTTCTTTGTCATTATTAGCTCATGTTTATATCTAATTTGATATTCTGAATTACCGATGTTTTATCGTTGGGCCTATAGATTTAAAGTAAGCCGACAAAAAAGTAAGAAAGGGAACTAACAATAGTACAGTTACTATACTCAGGGATATATAGAGCTATTAACTAATAGAGTTATCAGGTTATGGGATTACAGAATGGTAGGGTTAAAGGGTTATGAAGATGCAGGATTTAATGGAAAGAACTCTACAGCCATAACAGTATAATGCAACAAAAATTGAATGTAATATGTTGAGATTAAACCAAAACTTTGAAATAGCAGGAACAAATAGCTCTCGCATTTGGATGTAGCGACCTCAAAACTTTATATGTTCGGTACTTTTCTCTGATTAAATGGATCTTGTTTAATTTACATCGAAAAGACATCGACCCTGATCTTGTGATGGCAAACAAGCCCTGATTAAAAATTCTGCGGCTTTAAAAACTACTAGGTCTACTGGTTCTCGTGGCCCGAATGGTGTTTTCCCAATTTGATATTGAAATGATTCGGATCCAGCGACCCAAAAAGCGTATAAGTATGGTGGTTTTCTCGGCTCGAACGGTTTTCTCCCCATTTGACATTCAAATGTCCTTGACGCTGTCGCGATGAGGTCAAACAAATCCCAGATTGGAATTCAGCGATGCAAAAAACGTATAAGTATGGTGTTTTTTCTGCTAAAAAGGTTTATGTTTAATTTAACCTTGAAATGACCTTGACCTTAACGTGATGGAGTCAAACTAACTCCGGATTCGGCTGTAGCGACCCAAAATTCGTAAAGATAGTATAATGCGATCTCGAGATCAGAAAACTTTTTTTGTGTGCCGGTGTTATTGAACTGCAGTCGAGAAGGAGGGGAGTATGAGGGGGGATAACGAGGGGAAGCCATGGGGGAGCCGGGAGAGGGAGGGGGGCTCAACACTTCAAATAATTATAAAAATATCGTAAAAAGAAGCAACTTTCTTCCATATTTTAAGGGGGGCGGGAGGGGAAGGGGAGGGGGCTAAACAACAAGTATAATGCTTACAACTATATAATATAGTAAGATATATATAAAGTTATTTAAACTCGCTTTCTGGGACTTTTAAAAGTTTTCACACAACAGTGTATTGGAAAAATAACCCAAATAACCATCAACTCCCCTTCGAGTGTAGAAAATCTTTTTCCCCCGATTTCCATGTGTAATTACTAAAGAAATAATGATCAAGTACGTGTTCCAGTAGTAACAATTACAAAAGAAACAAATTTTTCGTGATGTAAAACAGGCTTGAAGGTTCCAAAGAGCACGCTTAAACATATGTCACTTCTGGTACTTCCCAGATATTGCTAAATGCTTTCCAGAAAGTGCTGGCCGTACCTAATAAAGTCCCAGAAAGCACGCTTAATCATATGTATATATATGGATGATTCCACGTCAACCGGAACGGAAAAAAAACATTTTTTTCCAAAATTTGTGGCGATGCTTATCTCGGACCCCTGAGTAACCCTGAATTTTTCCAGATTTTTTTGATTCATAGTTTCGTGCATGGAAGCATCCAAAGTTGGTCAGAAACGTCATTCCTGCAAAAAAGACCTTTTTTCGACTCTAAATTGTGCACAAACAGCGTTTCTGACAAAAAAAACTTCGAAGACATAATTTTTCAGAAATTTCGTGAACTTTTCGAAAAACGTACCTAATTATCCATTAAGACCCTTTTAAGACTCTTTTTTGCCATTTTTAGGACAAAAAATGGTCTAAATATGAGAACATCAAATTTTTTTTATTTCTAACTACGAAAAATAGATTCCTCGTTAAAAAATACATCGAATATGAAGTTTTTGGAGTGGATCACAAAGTATTTTCAATTTTACAACGTTTTTTCCGAAAAAATCGTCGTTTTCCGTCAAAAACCCAACTCTTGCATTCTTAAGATTTTCTAATTCATTGGGGCTTATTTTTTTCATCTTATCCTATCGCAACAAACTGTTTTTTCTAAACTATTTTTGCGGACGGAAAAAAATATTTTTTTTAATTTGTATTTAATTTAGAGACCAGAAACCGCTGCCAAGCTAATATAATAAAATGACACCTCGCATTGAAGTTACAAAATATATTACGTCAGAAAACATTTTCTTTTCTCCTATTTTTAAAATTTAGAAAAACAAGATATCTTTTTATAAGTTGTTGGGTAATTGACTAAATAATGCGTTTATTATTTCCCAATTAAGATAACTTTTTTAATTAATTAAATATAATCAAATAAAATATTCCTAACAGAGTATTTGACTGGATAAGTAAGAATGAAAGAAGATAAATTTACATTTTTTAGTTATTAGTATTATTAATTCAAGAAAATCTTCTTCTACAGAATTAGAATATATTTTTGATTGTAAACCATTTTCTGTTGGTATAATAGCAGGCTGAAGTCGCAAATTCCGTACTCTACTTTTATTTGTAAATCTTTTTTTTTAATTTCTTTTCCTTGGTTGTGTAATCTTTGGCAGGTGAGAATATAAAATTAATATGTTTGAAACGACCACTTTCTGTAAACCAATCGTGAAGAGCTTGTGGAGTAAGAATTTGTTTGTTACATGGTAGTTGTAAACTAGCCGATGCTGCTAGCCGTTTAACGGCTCCTCCGAGACCATCGCATGGACCTTTCCCATGAGCTGTCGGAAAAAAGTGCCATTCAGCTGGAATGTCAAAATCTTTTTGATGCATGTATAAATTAAATACATTTTTAAAATTTTTAAATTGTTGTGGTGCTCCATCGGACAAATAATAGATTTTTTTTATGCTTTCAAACTCTGCTTTTAATGAATCTATGATCAATTCTGTATAAATGTTAACTGCCACAGCGTCATGAGTAAGGTTGTCAGATATTATCATAAAGTTTTTGTGCTCTAAGTTTTCGCCTATGCGGTAATATACAACGGATGTAAATATTGTCGTTTGATTGTTATTCCAATGAAATCCTTGGACTGCTTCTTGAACCACAAATGCATAGTTTTCTGCGAAGTCTAATATCCAGAGAAATTCTCCTTCCTGCAATGTTTCTTTCATATTTTTCAAATATTTCGATTGTTCCTTACATATAAAGTCATGAATTAAAAGGTTTTCAATTTGATTGCAAAAGTATTCTATGAAGTCTGGAATATTTTTTATAATCGTTTCTAAAGTACATTGCGGATCATTAACCCATTGTTTTAAAGTAACGGTAGTAGCTTCGTTTTCTAAAAATATTTCTTCTAAATAATTTTCTAGTTTACTCATACCGGGACATTTATCACATCTTTTAAGGAAACAGTCTACAGATGGTTCTTTGCAAACGACAAAATTAATGCAGTCTTTGTAATCATTCAATTTAAATTCACTTTCAGATGTCAGGTTTTGTAAACTACAACCTGGATAATTAATTGTTATTTATTTTATTTTTATACACTTTCATGAGAAAGTACTATGTTATACAAAATTTGATGTAGTCCTTTTTAACACTTATGTCTGAACTGAATATATAATTGAGTCTATAACTGAAAAATCGAGGAACAAAAAAGCGGTTTTACGAGAATATATCATTACCATTTACTAACGAATTTCTCATTTATTGGTATAAGAAATACATCTGCGTGTTTTTAAACCAACTTTGAATGAATTTCATGCGGAAATATCACCATTAAATAATTTAAAATTCCGAATAAATATAAACTCTTTAGAACTTCATCATTAAATTAAAAGTAAAAACTGTAAATACCTAAGATAGACAGCTTAGCATTTTGGTGAAAAGTGCATACGCAAACAGTGTGTGTTCCACAGCTCTTTACACATTCAGGTGCCCGAAGAGATGCGAAACGTGAAAATTCTATTTTTAAATCAGGATGCTCTTTTTTGAAATCAGCGTAATTTTCTTTTAGTGAACCAAGCAATAATCTTTTTAGGATATCTCTTTTATTCCCTTTGTCATCTTTAACTCTAAAGAAATCTTTTTTTCCAGGCATCATTGCACTGACTTTGGGATTTCTATAAAAATTGCAGACAGTTTCCACAGTTATGGAATTCAAAGTTTTGCCTGTTATACAATAAATATATAAATATATAATGTTATACAATAAATATATTAAATGATTTATCTCAATATGAAAAAGATATAACAAGGAAGGGTGAAAAAATTATAAATGGAAAAATAAAAAAAACCCAATGTTTGAATTTAAATTCATAGAAATAACACCATAAAAATGTTTGAGAACTATCGTTGCAAACTACAATAATTTTATTCTGGGTACGGTGACAGGATCAAGTACACTTCCAGTATAAACCTACCTTGTTTTAGATTTAGAGTACTTAAAACTCCTTAGTCCTTATATAAAGATTTTGATGCTTTTATCATTCGCAAAGAAACATTTTCAAAATTTTCTTGAATGGTACGATAAGATCACTCTGGTGATAATAAAATCAGTAATTGAATTTTTTTTAACTCTAGACAAATCCTCACGTGCTAATTGCTCTTTTAAGTGATTAGCAGCAACGATTGTAATGTAGAGGCATTCTCTGATGTGCTTAAAGTAGAATCTGTTTCACTAGGTGTAAATATTTAATTTGGCGTGTTAGACGTCGAACTAGATTTTGTACTCTTTGAACTTTCTTGGCTTTCTTGTGAAGCGCTTGGTTTTACAATCAAGGTTTCATTATTTTTCGTTTCTTTATGTAGGGGAAGAGGTTCGGTTGTAGGCATGGTTTGGTTGTAGACAGCCTTGCGTTTCTTTGACACAAAGCAGACGAGGTTTTTCTGACAAATGTCATTTATGTATTCTGCCAGCACGTCTTATACGTCTTATGTACACTTCATGAAAAGTTACGAGCCAAAAACAAAAGGATGCCCACAACCGACACCTTTCCCCTACATTTTGATTTTCTAAGTCTAGTGTTCGTCTTCTTTTTTCAAGAACAGCTTCGTTACCTATGTGTTTATAGAAAAATAGGATTTTACATTAGTAATTTTATATAAAACTATAATATTCAATACTCACACTAATCCAACAGAAACATTTTAACATAAATAATTAAAATACGGTACCAAAGTATGATTCAAATTAAGAATAATTTAGACGTTTTTGTTTAATACTTTCGAAAGTATAATACCTTCTTTCACTTTTTTTCTGCTATTCTTCTGCAACGTGGGCATAACCACGATCCTTCTTTAATGGTCAAACAGTTTATTATATTTTGAAATACTTTTCTTAAATTCGTAGTGCTACAACGATACTCTCGATTAAATGGATCCAAGCACCGTTTAAGGTGACTCGTTGACTTGATTGTTTCATGTATTTTTGGAATTAAACTTTAATGATTTCTGTGCTAAAAGATATTATTTTCATTATCACTAAAAATATAGGGAATCAAATAAATTGATTGTCTAACTAACTAATGACTAAAGTAAGAAATGTGTAACTAATAAATTTATTGATAAATTATTTGATTTTTTAATAAAATAATGCTGCTCTTAATTAAAAATACTTTCAACTAAAAGCAATCTTTCTAGTTTTATTGTTTGTTAACAATAATTTCTTTGAATCTAGCAAGTAGAAAACAGTAATTAATCAGAATAATGTAAATAATAGCCATAATAGAAATTATATTTATTTACAATTGAATTATATTTATTTATGTATAAAATGTAAAAAAATATTAACGTTGAGTAAATAAACAATTAATTAGTGATCGCAAAAAAAATATGTCGTAAAACCGTCTGCTGAAGCGTGAAACTGAAAAGAGGACACGGCGATAGGTTATTTCGTGGCGGTCGGCCAATGCCGCACAGTGAGAGATTTTGAAGAATTTTGTGACAAAAATTAAATATCTCGACAACGGAAAGAGCTTTTGCAAGAAATTAAAAAGTATTTTAAAGGTCATATAATTGGCAATATGGGAAAAATAATCGTAAGAAGTAACAAATTTTTTTAAGTATCAAGTAAGCCTTTTAAATATCGATTTTTTGCACTTTTTTAAGTTCTATTCATAAGTGCTTATTATAATTTTCAAATATTTGAAATATTAAAAAAATGTTAGATATAAATATTTATTTCGTGATAATTCTTGATAGCACATGCATACTTACACAAAACTCTGTTTCGGTGAATTTAAACTATTTACTACGTCTCTTCTTATAACTATTACTACTTCTCTAACTTTGATAGTACGTAGATTTTCGAAAAAAATAGTTAAAAAAGTAAAAGAAAAAGGCTAATGAAAGTCTTTCTTAATTAATTTCGGCTTTTACACAATATTTTGATAATTTGGCATAAAATATTATACTAAAATTGTACCAACGTTGGTCCAACACTATTCCAATATTCGTTAACTAAGTTCATTATTACTTATATAAAGTTGTTTCTTGTGCTTGGAAACAAACAAATAACAGCCACCAAAGGAGTAGTCAACCTAACAGGTAAGGAGAACGCGGGATATCAGCAAATAGGCATGATATTGCCCCTCATTTGGCTCAAAGTAGTAGATTTACTGCAAACAATCTTAGCAGTAAGCGAGGCGAAGATAGTAGGCTATGCAGATAACGTTGTGATTATTACGAGGATCATTTCTCGAAACTCTGCAGAATGTTGTACAAAGCTCACTAAACCACTTGGAATACTGGTGTAAAAGGACGGGCCTGATGTTAAACCCTGCTAAAATAGTGGCGATAGTCTTTACCAAGAATACAAGTGGAACGAAACTTATAAACTCACAATGGGTGCACATAAGACTATATTTAAGAAGTGTCCTGGTAGTTGGTGTTCTGTTATTCGGGATAGTAAGCTGCAGTGGAGTAAACATCTAGAATATATCAACGAAAAAAACCACAGCGCGTCTTCTGTCAACCAGAAAAGCCATTGGTAAATATCGGGGACTAAAACCAGAAACCGTGAGATAGAACTATGATACAGTTCTTAAACCAGCCAGACTTACTTGTGTGACATTGGTCTAATGGAGAGGACTGTCCTAACAACCTAAAGTAAATTTCTGGGAAAATCAAAAAGATTCTTAATGAAATGGATAACCTATGCGGTTAAGCCCACGTACACCTATCGGGGTACTTAGTGTGAAGGTTGAGGCTGCTAAAGCTAATCAAAGCATCAAAAGTGTTTTGGTGGAGGCAAAGGACGAACCACTCTTCAACCACCTACAAATCTGGAAAGAGAATTTATTTATCGTGTAGGTGAATCTAGATTTTATGCGAATGCACCTCTTTGACAAGAAATATTAAATTAGCCTCACTCAAAGAGATGGTTGAAACCCTGTAACGGAGACTTATGGTTTACATATGGTTCGGTAAACAAGGTAAAGGCCGGTGTGGGAATATATAGTAAGAATAGAGGAAAAGCTAAAATAATTCCCCTAGATTGCTACGTAAACATTTTCCAGGCGGACCTAGTAGGGATCATCCATTGTGCATATCAAATCTTGAAAGATGGAACCGTGCAGCAGACGAACATCTACTGTTATAGAAAAATTATTCCTCAGACATTGCGCAAACTCTCGACCATATCAAAACTTGTATGGCACTGCTGTAATATCCTCAATGAACTGGCGGAGCCAAGTGATGCTCAGGTTTCACCTTCACAACGCACGCCTAAAATTTTTTGTCACGCTCCGGATAAATAAGAACAATTTTAAAATCATCAACGGCCGCCTCCAGAAAATTCTGCTCCAGAATGCATTTCGCAATTTCATCGCCTTTAAGGTCAACAAGAACAATTGCTATTGTAAGGTTTGGAAAAGACGAAATTTTAATAAGGCTCGCATTTTCCCCTTTGATTGTAATGGCATATATCAATGCAAATTTAATGCGGTTGATGTTAAGGCGAAGAGCAACCGGCTCAATAACGCGAAGTAGGACAACTTTCGTTTTAGTCAACGAGACAATTTGTTGGTCGAGTGATTGCATGGATCTACCGTTAAACTCTCAGTCGTCGAAATATCAAAAGATTTCCTGTGCGGTAGACTGACTGCGCTGGACGGTGGTTTTTTAAAAGCAAGGTGCGAAGACGAACTAGCGACAAGACGTTTGTAAGAGGTAGAGCCCGAATCTAGAATAGGCGTAGCTGACAGCTGCGCGCTCTTGTTTACGTACAAATTCTCAACTACACTATTGAACACCGCACCAACTCTACACAATTATACGCATTCGCTATTTCATTAAAGGCATCGCACAATGTATCTCGCATTTAGAATTATTTAGATGATATTTAGATTAGAGACAATACTTAGATTTGTTTCTATTTATAATATATTACAATTATTTTATAGAATTTTTGTCAGAAAACCCAGCCCAGTAATGCAATGACTAGAAGTGGCGCAAAATAAATATATTTAGTTAGAAATGATACAAGCTACGTGTATTTAGGCGGGTTTTCATTGCAAAATCCTGGAAGTTGAGGCAGAATTTTTTGCGCGATATCCGTGTTTTATTGTTTTGCAGAATATAAAGATTATATTTTTTATAATAGTCTCGAAAGACGTTAATAAATAAATAGTAAATTCAAAAATAATATATTCTTCCATTCGTTTTAATATTGCAATAATATTGCAATGACTATATTTACCAGGCAAATTATGCCTTACGTGCACGGATATCGTACTCATAAGCCCACATCGGATTCATGGATATCGCTTTGAAAATCCTATATAAGTACCAGGATATTGCACTAAATATCCCGCCTTAAATACTAGGATATCACGTAAAAAATTGCACCTGCAATGCCCGGATATCTCGCTGAAAATACGTCCGGTGAGAGCGATATCGTGCTCAAAAGCTAGCCTATGTGGCTAAGATATCGCGCTGAAAATCGTACCTTAGATACCCGAATACTGCATAAGATTCCCGGGTACTGCGCAGAAAATCCCGCTTGTGCGACCCGGGTGTACCCGCTGAAAATTGGACTCGTACGACCGGGGGGTCACACTAAAAATTGCGTTAGAAATCTTATCTCAAATGCTTGGATATCATGAAAAAAGTGCTGCCTGAAATACCGTAGGCTCCCAAGCTGGAAATTCAACCACAAAAACCCGGAGATCGAGTTGAAAATTCCGTAAAAGATGTCCGCATATCGCGTAGGAAATCTCTCCTTAGATGTCCGGATATCGCGCTGAAAATTTTACCTCAAACAACAAACAATCGTGCTGAGAAATCCGCCCCAACCACTAAGATTTCGCTTAACATGCCACCTCATACCAGGATATCCAGCTACAAATCGCTCAGATTCCCGGATATCGCGGTGAAAATCTCGCCTGTGCGAACTGGTTATTTTATTTATTTAAGCTTTATTAATTTCATATGAAATTATTTAGCATTACATAATATATAAATTACATAATAAGAAATACTTTAACGAATATAATGGATGGTTATTCTATTTATATTTTTAATTTACAACTATGAAATAAGTTAAATAAAATTTTGTAGACCTGAAAATTCACATTAGCCAGTAAGCTTCTTACTCTAATTGGAGGCGAAATTTTAAAATTTTTTAGCTTTTTTAACAATACTGATCTTTTATTTTCACATAAAGGACATTGCCATAAAATATGATCGAGATCTTGTGCGGAAGTATTACAGAGACAGTCGGAATTATCAGTGAGATTAATACAAGCTAGAGAAGCAGCGAGGTTATAGTTATTAGCTCGGCTTCTGTTGATCATAACAATATTTGCTCTGGAAAAATTGCAGTTATTGAACCACGGTTTTGCACTGTTTTTGAAATAATATGTGAAGTATTCTATTCCTTTCAGTTTACCAAAATTGGAAATCTTATAAAAAGTATTCTGTGTTGCATTTGTTTTGAAAGTTTGCCTTAGATCAGAAAAAGGAACACGAAAACTTTCTTGTGGTTCTAGAAAAGTAGTGGCCTTAGCCAACTGGTCTACTCGTTCGTTCCCAGTGATTCCTATATGTGCTGGTATCCATACTAATCCAGTGGCACGGTAGTTCCGCGGAGGCGAGTTTGAGAAGCAGACGACGCGGCACCCGTACCACTATTTACTTCTCGTTTCATGTTCGCATTTTTCATTATCAAAAAAATAATGCTTAGCAATATTATTCCTAAGCTATTTTTAGTATATCATCATATTTATAGCTAAACTATGATTTCCAAAAAAAATATCGATAAAAAAGCTATTCAATTCGAAATACACGAGAGCGTAATTCGTAAATGCTCAAAATCACGTTTTATCCTTCTCCTTCTCCAGCCCGAAGTTTTAGGACCCTGAAGTTTGCCACACACAAGCTATATATATAGTAATATATAGTTGATGAGAATTGCTTTCCCAGCATACCGTGAAGTTAGCTAGACAGTAAACCTTCTGATATTTATAATATCGTACTTTGCTCGCGCGCATTTGGATCAGACATCGGTGTTTAAATATTTATTTATTAAAATATTGATCGTAATTTATTAAAAATAAATATTTCTTTGCATTTAATACGTGATCACTTTATTTAAAAGAATAATTGCGTTAAACATTGTAGCATTCCAAAATGAATTTTATCTTTTAAAGGGCGTCGAAAAAAATTTTTTTTTTCTATAAGACGATTTTATTGAATCACCTGGTAATCGATGTCTTGTTGCCCAGAAGGTGTTCCTGGACACCTAGACGTCACCTACAGGAACACCTCCCGATTTTCGGTGCATCGACGGTGCCCCAAAAGGATCGCTTTGTAGACGATGTCTCGTCGCCCTCAAGGTGTTCCTGGACACCTAGACATCGTCTGCAGGGATAACTTTTGATTTTCTGCGCATCGACTGTGTAATGCAATTTATTGCACTTACTGAAACTACTTTTTATTAAAAAAAGTTTAGTATACCAAATTAAAATTGTAAAATTTTAATTTTTTAAAATGCTACTTCAGATTTTATTTAGTGGCTTAATCTTTTACATTTTTGGTATGTTATTTATAATGTAGGTACATAA
>JAWWML010023307.1:0-16047 GCA_035047165.1 Ormyrus rosae
AACAACTTCTACCTATTTTTTACTTATTTTTTCCACTTTTTCTAAACATCAAAATTAATAATTATGAACAGAACTGAGAATAACGGTACGTATTGAATTTTCAGACGAATTTTTAAACAATTAAGCTCTAAGCTCTAAGCCTTCAAAATATGTATTAAATAAAAATTTACAAAGTTTTTTTAGCAGAGGATTAGACCTTCTTTCACTAACATTTCAATTTAAAAAAAAAGTTAGTGAAAGAGGCGATACCTCGTAAAAAACGCGCCTATTTATCTACTTCATGGGTGGTGTGGAAAAGATAAAAAAATTATAGATAAGAGAGGATAAAAGTTTAACGTTATACAGATCGTACATAACGTCTATGATTGATAGGAGGTGAGAAGGAGGGGGTATGAGGGGGGAACGAGGGGGGGGGGGAGGGGGGCTCACAATTGAGGTTGTAGTTTTTCTTCTCATTCAGGGGCTGTTGCCCTTAATGGTTCTTCTATATTAGTTAAATTCTGCAATTCCGCGGTATTTCTTTCAACACCATTTAGCTCCATTAGCTTTCTATGTATGTTGATTAAAAAGTGAGCTACGGAATTCCATAAAGCTACTACGAAATGTACTGACCAACCATAAATTTGATGGAGGGCATAACCGTTAATTAATATTTCAATTAACGTTTTTATTCCTTGGATTATAACTATTATAACAATTATTCCAGCACTTGCTGATCCAAAGGTCACAAATTTTCCCCAAAACTTAGACCAAGCATTTGTTACGATTTTATCTACTGCGTTATCGTTGACCAGATTAGATAATGTATCACCGTCACCTTCGTACATTTGTCCGTGAATTTCACAGGCAACGTCGTTCAATAATGCGGGTTTTTCAACCGGGAACATTATTCGGTCTCGTAACTCTTCTAAATCTTGAGGGGAATAGATTCCGCTCGTTGCGAGGTCTGATGGGTTTGTGTAATGCCAAGTTGGATTCGATAAAGGTTTAAGTACCATTGGTTTTCTGCCCATTTCTGGTCCAGGGTTAAATTTATACCATTCCCTTTCGAAAAAGTAGTAGGTTGGAAGTACTTTATTACATCGGATTTTAGTTCCAAGTAGCTTTAACACATGTATTTTTGGCATGAGGATATATGTTTGATTCTGCCGAGAGACTGCTAATTCAGCGTAACATTCGGTTTGAGTATCTAAAGCGACTTCAACGGGAATGCATTTAATTACTTGTATAATTTCTCCTCGTAACACGGCCATGTATCCGGGACCCTTCATTAAATTATATGCGAATTGGTCCGGTGCCTGTGCTGCAATTGTTAATACATTCTTCAATATTTCTCTTTCCAAATTACATCTGTGTGCTAAGATTTCTCTATACAGATCTCGTATCTGCGTTCGAATGCTTTTTGTTTTTCTCAGTGACTTTGTTTGCTTTTCCTTTAAATAGTATGCTGTATTGATTAAAGTGGCAGTTCTCTACTGGCATGTCCTTCCAGAAGGTATATCCACCATCTGTATCTATGCAAGATTTATCGGTGAGTATGCATGCCACTCATGATTCCAAATGTATTTTGTTGGTGGCCAAACTAACTCTGGCGACTGATTCCTATGACGCGTAGTTATCAAAGTAAGCTGTGCCACTGCATTCTCCATACGATCCTAAATATCCCGCGAGAAGTGCAGGAAATATTCGGCTGCTGTTAACAGGTAGATCACTTAAAGTTCGGTCTTATCCATATTTCATAGTGCCGGTTTCGTGCAAAATACGGCAAGCTCTTTTATCTACACGAGATAAATATTCGGATACTCCGTCTTTTACTATAGACACATGAGAGTTCATCCAGCAGTGGTATACTGTTCTTCGAATTTCTACCTTGCACTGGATAACAGGCACTTCTACGAAGTCATTCAATTGCAAGAGTTGGATCCCAATTTCTGCGGTCTTGACATCAATTTCCGATATTTCGCAATGTTCTAAAATATAAATTCTTATTAAGAATTGAATTTATATTTATTTTCCCTAACTACGATAACGTGTAAAGTTAAATTTAAAAAAAAATTATTTTGTTTCTTTTTGTAATTCTGGATTTATTAATTTAATATTTTATTATTAACTGCCTTTTTCATATCATTATTAATATACGATGTTCTTAACCTATTTGCGTCAACTATTTTCTGTTTTTTCTTAATCTGTATTCTAGCATTAATTCCGTTGATTATTTCTAAGATTTTATAAGGACCGCTATAATTTTGACCAAATTTATTTAGTTTTGGTCCGCTTAGTAAGTATACAAAGTCTCCTACCTTTTAATAATTAATAATAAACAAATAATTAAACAATTAAACTGCGCATCCCTCAACCACGTAACCCGGGGGAAAGCAAAAATAATAAAGAAATAATTAAACAATTAAATGGTGCAACCATCAGCCACGTAACCCGGGGAAAAGCAGTAATAATAAACAAATAATTAAACAATTAGACTGTGCACCCCTCAACCACGTAACTCGGGGGAAAGCATTGCAACGGTCGGCTGCTCAGCCGTTGCATGAAATTTTATATACGAAAAACCGAAACTCAAAGCGGAGTAAATCAATCGAAAAAGGAAAGGAACGAGAGCCGGAGACTCTCGACAACGTGGTGGTGGTTCTTTTCATCGTGTGCTCGCTGGATTCCTTCTGCTTGTACTGCTGCTGCTAATAGACTGAAAACGTGAATCTCGGGAAAGCTAACGCAAGAATAAAGCAACACGCAGTTAAGATATAAGATGTGGTTTATTCACACAGAAATAGAACAAAAAGAAAACAAAATTAGCTTAATAATCGATACCGCGAAGCAGCAGGCGTGAGGCGGCCAGACGAGCGGCACGGGGCGAGGGAGATTTAGAGAGAGAGAGAAAAAGCCAATTCGAAGTTCATCCAGAGCGGGCACTTACAATTTCAACGTGAAGATGCTGTGAATTCCGCTAGAATCTCCGCAGGGAGATCGAACGTCCTGGAATGGGTGCATGACCGGGTGCACACGAACGGCTGCCCTCCAGGAAGTCGCACACACAAAAAGGAGCAATCGCGCTCGTATAGCAATCAAAGGAACCAGGCTCGGTAGGTCACTTCACTCGGGTCAAAAGCCGAAGGCAATTTGCCTAATTGCGCTTCTCGCGCTCTAGCGACACCGCTCTCTCTCTCTCTAGCCCTCTCTGTCGCTTACCATAGTACCCTCCATGTCCTCTGCTCTCCTCGGCACCTGTAAAAGTCTAATGTCGGTTAGAAAGTTTTGCTAAAGAATATTTATAATGGCTAGGAGAGAGAGAAATGTAACGTTCGTTACAGCATTAACAATAAACAGATAATTATAAACAATAAACTTTACACCCCTGAACCACGTAACCCGTGGGAAAGCATTAATAATAAACTAATAATTATACAATAAATTGTACATACCTCAACTACCTAACCCGGGGGAAAGCATTAATAATAAGCAAATAATTAAACAATTAAACTGTGCACCCCCTAACCACCTAACCCGCGAAAAGCATTAATAATAAGGAAATAATTAAATAATTAGACTGTGCACCCCTCAACCACGTAACCCGGGCGGGGGGGGGGAAGCATGAATAATAAACAAATAATTAAACAATTAAATAGTGCAACCCTCAACCACGTCACTCAGAGAAAAACGTCACGCAAACTGGAGAAAATTATTATTTATTTATAACCGCTTACTTAAATAATTGAACCATACACGACCCCACAAATACATAAACCAGAGGAAAACACTGATTAATTATAAACAATTATTGCGTATGGCCGATAATTACATAACTTGGACGAAAAGTTGTTGGTTCATAGATTGGATATACATATAATTTAAACAATCCCTTGTCTGCCTGTGCTGGTTGAGGCTTTGCAGATTTTTTAAATTTTATTTCCCGCCTGTCTAGGTTGTAGGTTTATAGTTTATTATTTAAACAATGTATTCCCCGATTTATTTTATTTAATTTTCCCCCGCAAATCTTTGATTCATAGATAGTTATTAATTTTATATATCCAGCGCTCGCTTTTGGTTGTTGAAAGTATATATAAATGGTTCTGATTATTTATAATTATTAAACAATTTTCGGGTGTACAGTTTATTGCATAATTATTAGTTTATTATTAATGCTTTTCCCCGGGTTACGCGGTTGACGGGTGTAAAGTTTATTGTTTAATTATCTGTTTATTAATAATACTGTCCCCCGGGTTATGTTGTTGAGGGATGTACAGTTTATTGTATAGTTATTAGATTATTATTAATGCTTTCTCCCGGGTTATGTGGTTGAGGGGTGTAAAGTTTATTGTTTAATTATCTGTTTATTAATAATACTGTCCCCCGGGTTACGTTGTTGAGGGGTGTACAGTTTATTGTTTAATTATTTGTTTATTATTAATGCTTTGCCCGGGTATACCCATGTATTGTGGTTTTTTGTATAAAGAATACAAAGATGGACAATGGACGATATGCTGCCCATAAAAAGTTTAGTCAAGTTTTTACAGTCAAATTTTCATATTATACATATGTGTCATGTAAGTCAGTTAGTAGTGTAGTTTACAATACATTGAAAGTTTAAATTAATCTAATTCTGTAAAGTGTGTCCAAGTCAGCTGCTTAAAGGTACTGAGGGATGCCGCGTCCCTGATAGCAGATGGGATAGAGGTCCATAGGTGCGTCGCTTGAACTGAAAATGATTTCAATCCGAATTCAGTACGAACTGTAGGTCTTATGAGTTCCTTTTTGTAGCCCCTCACAGGCAACCTAGGCGTATACTTGATTAATAAGCTATCCAGGAACTCCGAAATACGCATGCGTAGGATCTTGTAAATGAGCACGGCCATAAAGTATGACCTGCGGCTTTCTACACGCAGCCAGCCCAGGCTAATCCTATGAGGGATGACGTGATGAATCCCCCCAACACCCATCACATACCTGACACCTGAATTTAAAAGTGTCTGTATTCTGTGTTTTGTGTGTGCTGGTGCGTCTAAGTACACTATCGAACAGTAATCAAGGTAGGGAAACAGAAGGATTTCAGCTAGTCTCTTACGTAGAGGCTGAGAAGTGTATTTACGGAAAAATCTCAAACTATAGAGTGTTCGGTTGTATTTATTTGTCAGGGCATCTACATACTTTGCCCAGGAGAGTGTCCAATCCAGGGTGACCCACAGACTCACTACTGATTCCGAGAACGGTATCAGTACTCCCCCAACCCGCACTCCTTGTAACTCCGTGTCTCTCAATCTACACATGAGGTGACTTGAACCGATGGCAATAGTTTTTGTTTTACCCACATTGAGTGTGAGCGCAGCCCCATCGGCCCAGGCCGATACAGCCTCTGCAACACTCTCTAACCTAGCAGTTCCCTCCGCGATACCGTCGATAGTTGTGGTGGTGTAAATTTGGAGGTCATCCGCATATATGATATGCTGCACACTATTTCCCAAGACATCTCATACATCATTAATGTAGAGGCAAAACAACAGGGGACCCAGGACTGAGCCCTGTGGTACGCCGAGGTTTACGGGTAGAGGCGGCGATTGACCAAGAGATCTTGTTTTAACAAGCTGCTCTCTACCCCCTAAATAAGAGATAAACCACCTAAGCGCAGCCCTCCTGGACGCTCCGACCTCTCGGAGCCTCATAAGCATGCGGGTGTGGGAAACCCTGTCGAAAGCCTTACTGAAATCAAATAAAAGAAGTTGCGTGATCTGTCGTTGGTCCATGGCATGCCGGATGTCCTCCGTAAGTTTTAGTATTGCTGTTTGTGTGGAGTTATGTTTGCGAAACCCTGTCTGGAATGGATCTAAGATGTTGTGCTGATCCAGATATTCCATAAAATGCTGATGCACGATCTTCTCCATGACCTTTGAAAGAAAGCTCAATATTGCTATCGGCCGAAAATCGTAAGCGGAAGTTGGAGATATTCGCTTTTTACCCGGCAGCACGTGAGCTCTCCTCCAGAGGTCCGGGAAAATACCGCGCATGAGGGAAGCGTTGAATATGCTCACCAGGAATGGTCCGATGGTAGGGATAGCCTTAACTATAACACTTTGCGGGATGCCATCCTCACCCACTGCCTGAGATGAGAATTGAGATATTGCTAACAGGATATCAAAAAGGTCAACTGGCTTGAATCGGAATCCCTTCTCGGGTGTACAGGCGAGAATATCCTGCATATGTTTATTCCTATCCGGATCACTTTGAAAAGAAATGCCCGCAAAATGTTTGTTTAGCTCTTCTGGTGTTATGCCATTCAAGTCTTCTCCCTTGGAAGGAAGCAGCTTAAGGCTGCGTAATTCATTCCAGATGTTGTTGTTTTCTAGGGCTGTTGTAAGCCTTTCCTGGTAATAGTTTTTCCGTGCTTCATGCTTTATTTATCATATAAATTAATTGTTTCATTATTTTTATGTTCTCTATGAGAAAGCATTGTGCCAAAATCGGTTGGCAGCGTTTTTACTTAGGTCTTAACGAGAAGGGGTTGTACTGACACTCAGTCGGTATCGTACTGGCGATGCTCAGCCATTTTAATTTTAATTATTTTTGTTTTCATCGTCACCTCATGTGTGTGGGTGCAAGGTTCTACAAATCACAGACCGCCCCACAGAGTTAAGCTATGAGATCGAATATGAAAATTTTAATATTTATATTTTCATATATATGAATACTTTGAATGATCTAAATTGTGATACCTCCCCCGCCCCCTTGTGCCCATGCTGACATTTCTAATGTCACAATCTTCAAGTCTGACAAGTATCTGATACCTTGGGCAGTCGGGTGTAAGCTAAGTTTCAGAAACATAAATATAATAAAAATTATTTTCAAAAAAAATGACGGAATTGATTGATTTTACGTATTAGAGATTGTGAACATGGAAAATTCGCAAAAATTTGTTATTTTTCGCCATAATCGGTGTTTATAGTCTTTAATTTCAACCTATTAATTAGAATTGGATATTTGTTACCATCGATTGTCGCATGTGTCACATCAGAAGAAGTTTTACAACTTTTGTTTTCGAACTATTATAACATTTCTCAGCAGAAAGTCTAGCAAAAAGTCTGGTATAGTATCAGTCAGTCTTCCGCGAGAATTTAGAGGTAGACTTAGGCCAGGTTTCCTCCAGATTTTTTTTCACTCGTGAATCGAGCATATTAGTCTTCTTAAAATAAATGAATTTTGAAATGTTTTCTTTCACTTGAAAACATTACTTTTTTCAAATTCTTATGCCAATAATTTAGTTAAATGAATTATTATTAAATATTATTTTATAAGATATCTGCAAGTAAAGTACAAAATATTTCCAGGGCTTACGAACCCGAACATGACCGCAGCATCGTTTCATGCAACCTTTTGGACCTCATAGACCCTCACTCATTTCCAAGCCCATCTCTCCTCGGAGCAATTACGCGAAGGAGAGTAGACAAGCAGTGGGTTTTGCCTCGCACCGAGCTCAATTATAACGGCCCGAAAATGCGGTTGAAATTGCGTGCAAGATCGGACCTCGTGCAGTTTTCGGCACAAGGTGCGGCCCCGTTATGGGAGACCAAGTCCTGTCTTCCTTTAACGAGCGTCCGATCGTTTTGTTGGGGTCGGCCGTGTATCGGCGCGGCCGATCGTCGCATCTAATTTTGAGCCGTGTTCTTTTATTGGACGATTTTGGCGAGCTGGTTGATTGAATTTTCGAGCCGGCTAACGGTTTTGAGTGGGGGTACGGCGATACCAATCTGGCTTCGAGTCATTGGTTCGAAAAAATTGCTAAAGTTGCTGTGGATTTCTAAGTTATTTATTCGAAAAAGAACTTTTATTATTTACGAGGTCACAAGATGAAAGTTTTTTTTATTATCGCTTTTTTAAATCTAGAAATGATTGTTAAATGGTTAAAACTGGAACATACAGGGAAAGCAGAATTGATATTTTTAAATACAGTTTGTAAAAAAGGCTTTTTTCTGCTTTGTTGAGCCGTTTATAGTAATGTCCAAATATAAAGCAAATTTTCATCTATACTGGTTATATACTCAATCACAGCAGTATAATTTAAAAAGAGTGAGTTTAAGATAAGTTTATTAATTATTGATTTCTACCACAGATTGTAGGAAGTTCTCATGTGCTGATTAGATTAATGTTAACTTAGTAATTTAGAAAATAATTAGAAATCATAAGTATAATAATTATTAATCAACTGTAAAAGTTCGTCGAGTTTTTTTTCTCTAAATTTAACAAAATACTGTTAAATGTAAAAGAAGTAGTAAATATCTCACTATAAATAGTAATGACTTTTCGACTTTTAAAATTTCCTTTCAAAACAGTTATAAAAAATGAAAGTCTCTTAAATTCTGTTATATATTGCTTCCCTCAATACAGAATTTGTACTAAACTGAAATGAAAAGTGGATAGAAATCATTCTCAAAGAAATCAAATATTCTCATTTTTATTAAATACTAATATTGATAGTATATTAAAAGACCAATTAACTACTTTTTAAAAATTGTTATATGAGTAAATTTCCTAATATTTTAGGATGGACACAAAAGTCATTATAAAAATCAGTGACGACAGAATCTTGAAAATGTCATTTTTAGAAAATCCAAGCTCATCAACTTTATATATAAAACATTTGAAAAAGTAAACAAGGTTTATGATATTCTAAATTTTCTTATAAATTTAGCACTTGAATCTCAAAGCCTAAATGTTTACTTTTATTTTTTAATACAATTATTACGTTAAGAGAGGATATAAAAAGCATTTTTACTTCATACTTGGACGCTAAAATTTCTAGATTACTCGATCATGAATGTTGGTGATGAAAACAATTACAAACTATATCATTATATTCTCTTCACAAAGAATTATGAGCAAGAAGAAAACGAAATATTTCCTGACAAACTGCACAACTTACATCAATGCTCAATGATAGTTGAAAGAATGGATTCTGCAGTTTGGGCATTAAAAAAAAATAAATTTCTTCACAATAAATTTCTTTACAAGAGGCAGAGAAAAACATTATAATAAAACTTCAGTTCTTTTTAGGAACTTACTCTCCAGGCTAGAAAACAATTAAAGACACATGATGGCAGGTATGTTTACCATCCGTTCGAGCCTATTCGGAAAAAAGGTAATACAGAGCCTCTTGATTAGTCCACAAAAAAATTTTTTTTTTACCTTCATTGAATTGTTCTGTTTTTATTGGACTATTTAAACTTCTAAAAGACAGAATTTTTTAAACTCGATGCATAACGCTCGAAATGAATGAATAAAAATAATAAAAATACACTCGAATCAATCTTTGTAAAAATCGTTTAAAAAAATATCGTTCAATACAAGAGCAAAAAGGTGATTTTAACCTGGTGTTACCTTTTCATACTATCTTCGTTTTGAAGAATCTTAAATAAAAATTTTGAGTATATTGAATTTTCTCTAGTAATGTTTTTTATTTGATTTGAACTATATTGCTACAACTAATATAAGCAATCATAATAATCATAATAAAATATTAATAATAATAAAATGATGATTGTACTATGTGATGTATACATAATAAACGATACCACGCATAATTTAAAATCCTTGTAAAAAATAGTACACGAATTTTAAAAATTACTTTTAATTTTGAAAATTTAGTAAACGGCGAAAAAAATAAGCTGTCTATTATTGAAAAAAAAAAACAATTATTTAACCCATAAGAGCTAGAGTAGCTTTTTTTCTGAGAAATTACGTTTTTTAGGCTTTTTAAAATGGGCTTTGTTCGATTGAAATATCTCAATCCTATAATTAAAAAAAATGAAAATTAAATTTTTCGAAAATCCAAAATTGACGATAAAAGGATAACGAACAAGCAAAACAAAAAAAGAATTTTTTTGTCGCTATCACAAAAAAAAAAAAAAAAATGCGCCGCGAACGATGAACGCTCGTCCAATAAAAGATATCAAGGCGTATAAACATAGTGTTTAAAATTAAATATGGTATTAAGTTTGTGTGTCCACGATTTTACAGTGATTACCGTAAATTATTTTAATTGATTTTATAACGGTATTTAAACACAAATAACGTAATTCGAAATTAAAGGACGACAATCTATCAAACAGCACTCACTTAATTCGCAAAACTGATACCTTAGAACAATTAAAACAAACGTAAGGCTTAATTCTATCCATTATCTAATTTTATAATTATAATTTTATTAAATTTAATACAGTCTTGATATCAGATAAAATCTAGTATTTTCACCTAAAAATATAATATTTTCATTTTACCTCACAATTTCTATTTACAACCAGCGTTTCCTTACCACGATTAGCAGTAATTCACCTCTGCTCTATATTATCTCAAAGCAGGGAAAGTTGCGCAAATCAAGATTTTCAACTAAGGCCTCTCCAAAAATCCGCACAATCGCAATTATGCTTGATATACATCTCTATTTCGAATGGGGCATTACATGCGTAATTACAATAATGCGCCCGTGATATAATGCGTACTCGGGTTAATAAATTACGCTGAAAACGGAACGAAACACACGCGTACCTTCTCTCTCTCTCTCTCTTTCTCTCTCAACCACCTTTGCAATTACCCCTCGCTCCATAATAAACCTCCGCAATTCTTGCGCTACTCGCGCAAGAAGACGAGTTTCGCGCAATTATAGAAAGCTAAAAAATGTCTGGGCTCAGCTTGGCAATTTATCAGACTGCGCTTAATTTACATTTAAATCCGCTTTAGTAAATCATGGAAGTTACTAATTCAAAGGTGCACTTTTCCGGATCCGATTCGCCCGGAGCTGCCCTCGAAGAATTATCGGTCGAGCTTTCTGCGCCTCGGTTTTTGCATTGTTGTAGCTCCGAAAATATTTACTTAAATTATCTTGTAACATCACGCTGCCGATTGAAAAAAAAAAAACCCAGCTACAAGTGGTAACGCGTAACCACACTGCAAACTACAAGCGTCATTTCCGCAATTAAATAAATCAATTGTATTCAATTAAAGATTTTTCTAATAATCAAATATTGAATCTTCCTTGCAATCAGCAATCGCGAAAAAACCTAAATCAAATTAAACAACTTGCGCAGATCGTAATATCTCGGCGAGATTACGGCAAGAGAAGCATCAGTGAAAGCCATTATACGAGCAGCCGGAGAATTTTCGCATCGTAGCCAAAGAGAGAGAAAGAGATATTTATTTGCTAATATAATGTTATCATTAGTGCTGTAATCACTGAATCATAATTGATAAATAATTTTATCTGACTTTCAACATGGTGTGTTGGAAAAATTGTTGGTAAAATAATTATTAGATAAAGTCATATATCCAAGCCCAAAATAAAATAAAATGTATATCTAAAAGAAAAAAATAAATAAATAAATAAATAAAATGAAAAGATTTTACAGGCAATATGAGCAAATATCTATAACAATGTATTGTTATATTTCTATCTCTCGAAAATAGAAAGGAAATGTTATAGAACATTTTATCAATCTATCGGAGACAATTTGAAATATAATACGTGTTGGAATAAAACATTATTGAATTTTCCAAGAATAAGAAAACGGAACAGTAATCAAAATCATTTAGTTGTAATATCCCGTCGATATTACAGAAAGAGAAGCATCAGTGAAAGCGATTATCCACGCAGCCCGAGAATTTTCACGTCGGAGAGTCGAAGACAGAGAGAAAGAGACATTACGTGTAAGTATATTTATATACCGCATTGTCGCTTCCTTTTCCAGCGCTTATTATGATTTATGGCCCCGATGTGCCATAACCTAACACGCGTACATGGAATGCACATAGCTGGGGATTTCGAAAAGCGGAGTGCTCCTCTTAGAAATTTTAAACTCTTGCTCCTTCTTCTGGAATCCGAGAAAGTCTACCGAAAATTGCGCAACGTGCTGCTCTTTATTCTCTCGAAAACGAACCGTAAAGCTGCGAGTCGAACAATGAGTGGCGCATAATGGAAAATGGCTTTCTCTAGCCGGCTGCGGAAAAATGCTCCTTTTCAGAGAAATACCGCCGAACTCTAGCGCAGAAGACGGACGCGATTGTTCACTCCCAACAATTCAATCGCAAGCGGCTCTTCCGCAAGGTGAAAGAGAGGAGAGCGAAACTTGCCTTCGGGCCAGCGTCTTGGCGGATTTTTTTTTCACTTCAGCCGAGAGACGGGCTGATCGAACGGGAGCTTTTTGTCGATTGCAGGTGGATTATCGTTGCTTTATTATGTTTGTACTGTCAAGATTGTACCATTTAGATTGCAAAAGTAAATATAATAAAAGAAAAATAGAGAGATCAAGATGAACGTACAGGTGAAAAGTCTATTAATATACATTTTTACATTTTGTAGTACACGATCTTAGTTGTAAGATTATTTTCTTATATATTTATCCATCTTTTGAATGATTTGTTGTTCCTTTCGTAAACAAATAAGTTATAATTAATTACTGAATATTTAACCTCCCTGCGCCAGAATTATCGCCGACCTAATCGCTTTTAAAATGTATGAATTTTTTGGTACATATTCACAGAACTTGTAGAACCTATTTCTATGTTTTTGAGGTCGCTGAATGCGAATCTGTCGTCAGAATTTCAAAATTTTAAATGTTAGATTAAAAATTTCGAGTAAAAAATGATCGAAATAATTAAAAAAAGAGAATACGTGGTAGCCATTTTCCAACAAATTTTTTGTAACTACAAAAATATTATTTTATTTTTACACTAGATACATCTATTAGCTTAAGTACTCACCTTTAATTTGCGCGTTTACAGACCTCCCTAAGTTATTTTTATGAGAAGGTATAAGAAAAAAGGTTGCTACGAGTTAACATTTTATACATTAATATACAAACTCAAAAATAAAATACTCAAATAAAATTTAATCAAGCTAAATATTTTACAAATTTTCTAAAAATAACTAAAAACTGGTTTTGAAAACCAATAATAACCTTGAAAAATGTCAACGCGCGAGTGTCAATAGAAGAATCGATTATCCTCGAGCGGTCGCGCATAAACTCGCGCGTCGTTCAAAATTTAAGATCGCTACGATAAGCGGCCGGCAATTTCACCGGAAGTAAATCGTCCTCGGCTCAGCTGCCGCGTTCGGGCCTCGCGATTGTCTCGTCTCTACGTGTTTTTCCTGCGGCGTCTAGACCGCGCGGTAACTTATCCGCCCACTTGTTCCTACCCGCAGGCGACGACTCTTTGATTTGTTGCGCTGATTCGATGATCTCGAAACCCAGCAGGATCTTGAACTTTTTAGCTTTGTTCGTCGCTTCGATAATTAAAGTCTTTAGAAGGAATACTCGAAGACAATGCTCAAAAAATAAGGAAAGAAAATCAGGGCAATTTGATATTTAAATATATGAACTGAAAGAAAAAACATTGATTCTAAACATTTATTATCTCGTGCGGAGTATAATTCAACAATTTGTGTAATAGAAAAATTAAAGAAAAAGTGTTTTCTAATTTTGATTGCAAAATTACCTCCAGATTATAAACATATAAACTCTTTAAAACTTGTGAAATCTCATTAAAATTAAAGGAGACAAAACAGGGTCTTCGCTTCATGGAGCAGTCAGCTGGGCTCGTCTGCTTCTGCTGCTTCAGGGGTTTTTACCTTTCGTAGGTAGTCGGGCGCTAGGGTAGTTTTAATTATAGTTACAAAGTCTTTTTTTAGGGGGTCGCTAAAAGGTTGCTTAAAGCCTATTCCTTAACCTAAGCTGTGCGCTCTGAATTGAATTTTCTGACTCATTTCTAGATGAATTTTCTTATTTTTAAATGTAATAATAAATTCTTGTAACAGTAAGTGTTACAATTTTGATGAACGTTTTGACTATTGCAAAAATAATCAGTCATTATTATTTCACCAATATATTATTAGAGATGAAAATATATATATACGAACTAGTCGTGCTAAAAGTGCTCCCCGAGTTGTACGAAAACTTTCTGAGTCGGGTCGGTCGATCGGAGTGACGAACTGACAAAGGAGTAGCCTTTTAAAAGTCTTAGAACTCTCTCGATTAAAAATAAAATTATTGCTTCCTCCTAGTTTTTTTATGGGAAGTTAATCAGGCCCGGGGTAAAACCTCGTCATACCTCTGTACAGGGGCTTGAAGTACACATC
Organism: Ormyrus rosae; assembly: GCA_035047165.1. Classification (NCBI taxonomy): domain Eukaryota; kingdom Metazoa; phylum Arthropoda; class Insecta; order Hymenoptera; family Ormyridae; genus Ormyrus; species Ormyrus rosae. The sequence goes on from JAWWML010023307.1 coordinate 14,126, forward strand.
AGGCACACCTATTCAGGGCCTGCATGGCTTCTCAGGTAGTCTGATCGGGAGATGGAGGCTATGCGGATATCTCTAACCTCTAAGTCGTTTTTGTAACTAGTAAGTTATTGCCGAATCCTTTATATAAAAATCCCATTCGAGATCTATCGTTTTCTCGAACAGGAGGATATCGATCGAATCGAAGTATCGAATCGAATTCGAATTCGAATAAATAAAAAAAATTACGAAGCGAAACGATAAACGAAAGAAACAATGGAAATGGATGGAAATACACGAATATACATCTCTGTGACAGTAATGATGGTCATATTGTCACATGCCGAGTCTAATTTAAATATAAGAAATTATTCTATTAATTTAGACGAAACATCGGTAATAAAAGGTAGTGTAAGTAATAATTATATTTTTAATAATTTATGTAATAAATCTGTCTTGAGAATTAAAATAAATAAGCAAAAAAAATATCGCCGATAGGTGGCGCAACTGTGAGCACGACCACTTGCATCGTGCACTCTTAAATTTGCTTTGGCGGTTTGTTTATTTATATTATCGTTGCTTAACAATAGTAGCCGATCTCCAAAAATTTTTCTGCATATTTTAATATAATAATCTCGGTCTTTAGTGATCTTTGAGACCTAAATCTGTGCTAACTGTTAGGCCACGTGTTAACCTAACCTATACAAAAATTTGCATCATGTCTGGAGTCAAGTGCTTTATGTGCCCTACTAAGGATGACATCATTGTTGATCGAGCTGTTCAATGCTTCAAATGTAAATCATACTATCACAATAGCTGCGCTACCCGTGCTGGTAAGTGTCAGGACGGTAGTTTTCAGCGCTGCTGCAATGCATCTTTTACCAGCAGTTCATCAGGGCAACCTAAAGCCCAGAAGAGTCTGACATCACTGGATGATCTTTGGGAAAAGATAAGTGCTCGCCTAGACAGACAAAACAACAAACTTTCCGAAATCAACATGAAAATAACTGGACTGGATACACGCCTTACCGACATAGAAAATCAAGTGGCTGCTGTCCTTGATGTTTCATCTCAAGTTACAAATCACGAGTCACGTATCAGCAATCTTGAACAATCATTAAATAATACGGTGGATAATGCTGACACGTTGACAGCTGAAATTGAAGACAGACTATCTAGGGCCTGTAATCTCATATTATTTCATGTTCCCGAAAATAATGTGGACGAGCAAGGTGAGAATATCAGGGACAGTGACTTTGTATGTAAGTTATTATCTAAGATAAAATCTTTGAATATGGACAATATTGCGGTTCACAGAATTGGTAAATCCAAGAAAAGTAACAACCCACGTCCTTTATTACTGAAACTCGGATCTAAATCTGAAGTAATTAGAGTCTTTAAACAAAGAAAATATTTTCCAGCACCCATTAGCGTATCACTTGATAAAACACCAGCTCAACGAAAACATCTCTCGGATCTGCGATTGGAAGTGGGGCAACACAACGCCAAGAATCATGCGAAAGTCACCATAAAATTTATGAAGGGTAATCCCACCATCGTCAGAGCAGACGCACCTACACAGAGCACATTTTCAAAAAACGATTAAGTCATTTGTCTGTCTTCCTCTTCTACCAGAATGTCAGATCATTATGTAACAAACTAAGTTATATTAGATCAAGTTTAAGTACTCTAACTGTTGTTCCCGATATATTTATTTTAACAGAGACATGGCTGAACAACAGTATTCACTCTGCCGAATTGGGTTTTAGTGGCTTTCAAATATACAGAAAAGACAGATGCACAGTTCACCCGCATGCTCAGCGTGGTGGAGGACTTTTAACAGCTATCAAAAATGGTATCCATGCAACAGAAATACATAGCAATGTCAATATTGAAGCACTATTTTTAAATGTCAACTTTAAAGACAAGAAGTTTATTATTTGTGC
>JAWWML010023318.1:0-16023 GCA_035047165.1 Ormyrus rosae
TGTGCACGCATGTGATTCTCATTACTTGGGAACAGGTTCCCCGTTGGAATCTTTCTCGGCCTCAGATGAACTTATACGTTCATTTGAGCACGAAATGACGTCTCGGCCATGGGAATGTTATACCATCCCCACGCACGAAAGGGTGTTTCTGCGAGAGAAACTCGGGTTCAACGAGCACGAGGGAACGAATCAGGGAATAATAATTGCCTTAACAATATAATCGCCTTTTACATTCCTTTTAAATTCGACATACATAATTGTCTTAACAAATGCGCTTCGCTGATACAATTTTCTATAAGCGCGATAAATGAAAATATAAATAAACAATTCTTATTTTATTAATTATTAAATGCAACAAAATAAACCATCAAACAATTATTAAACGCAACGAAATAAACCATCAAACAATTTTTTCTGACATGAACAGTTAAAGACCTAAGAAATCTCTTATTTAATAAAATAAGAAAACTATATTTAAAATCTTTTCTTTCTAATCCTTCACTTTCCCATAGGTTCCCTCTTCTTTAATCCCTTTTCAATATTTAGCAATTTTATTTACCAATTTAATTAAATTATTCTTTTAGTTGTAAATTGTTTAACTTATCCATAATGAACACAATAATTTTAGCTAATACAGACGATATATGCAAAATTTTAACTATAGTTGAAATGTTGAAAATTAATACCAAAAAAGTATCTAAAATTAATGTTTTAGATATTGTAAAACAAAAAATTTTCAAAGCATGTGCTTTAATTTTATCTAAAGAATCTGAGATTGAAAGTAAATTAAAAGATTTTTTAGATGTTTTTGATTTGAAAAAATTAAGTTTCTATTTTAATATCCGTAAGAAGGCATGGTTTTCTTTTCACCTAAAGCAATATTTAAGAGCTTTAGATCCTCAGTGTGGTGTAAGCATAAAAAGTTGCGAACTATATTCGACAGAAAATTTTAAAGGTGCTACAGTGATTGCAACAAAAAATTTTGCATTAAATGAAAAACTAAAATCTTTGTTGTTTATAAAAAATTAACCAAAGAGCAAGAAAAAAGTTTAGAGAAAAAGAAGCAGATTTTTCTATATTCTATAGTGATATTGAATTCATCGATGCTGTTTTTGGGACTAGCTGCTCTCGTCAATCACGATTGCAACCCAAACTGCTATTATGAATCTATTAGTAAAAATATGGTTATAATTAGAACTGGTTTTAACTAAATTAAATGAAAGTTGCGGATTTGAACCTTCCGATATTGTATACTTAATGGAAGAAAGCATGAAAGAAAAGGTAGAATACAATAAAGCTTCAAGACAAATACACGGAAAGCGAAAAACAAAAAACAAGTTATGATACAGACTACGGAGAATATGTAAATCGTTCAGATATTACTCCTGAAGCTTACGAAATTTTATTATCAAGAGCATACGGATAAGCTAAAACAGGATCAAAACAATAGAGATGAAATAGAAAGAGCTACTTTAAAACAAAGTGAAAGTGATTTATGGCATCAAATTTTGGAAAAGTTTGTCACAAACGACCAACAACTTCATATGCTGAAATTGAAAAAAGGATTCTGTCTCCGCCAGTTTTGAAACCGCCAGCTTTAACTTATGGTATAGAAAATGAAGCAGAATCAAGAAATGAATTAGTTAAAATTCTGAAAAAAGATATTCAACCAGCTGGATTAATCATCGATGCTACCGACAGTTACCTTGAAGCATCATCTGCTGACGGTTTTATTGACTAAGAAGGCATTGTCAAATTAAAAAATCCACTTTCTGAAGCAAATTTGACGCCCATACAGGTTATTAAAGAGAAAGCACATTTAAAAACAATTTTCAAGAAGGAAATCTTCAACAAATGAATCCTAAACATTTATACCATTATCAAATTCAAGGTCAGCTGCATATCTCTAATAGAAAATATTTATATATACATATATATACTAGGGGGGGGGGGGTCCCCCCTACTCGCTCGCTCGTCAACCCCCAATCTCGATAGTATCTTTCATAAATTATCAATAATAAATTCTTTATCCATAATAAACTCTTTAATAAATGAAATCTTATAAACTTATTTTTCTCTATAACTTATTCTCTTCTAAACGTTGTCAAACTTCGGAAGGTTGTAGCACAGCGAAAAATCATCATTAGACTATTTAGAGTAATAATTATCAAAAATTATCGTATAATTAATCGAATTATTTATAAGAAATTTCTTTAAAATTTGTTAGACAAATTTATTAATTATACGATATTTCTGTCTCCTATTTTATTTTTTATATTATTTTGTTTATAGAACGTCAGATGAAGAATGAACGGGCGACTTTAGGCTAAGTATAACACCCCCCGTTCCACGTCCGCGATCCGACTGAGAAGCGTGAATTGCCTAGCGCAGGTCGCGGTATATAAGCATCTTTGGCGCCAGTCTAATTGCGGATTACCGGTCGCCGCCTAGCGGCGGCACGGTGTACTACAGTCGGCACAAGTTTATTTGCGAGAGCGGGCAATTTGTCATACACGGAGAACGCAGGGCTATACTTCTGTTACAAAATGCATGACTGCATTGTGGTTGTCTCACGTCTAATCCCAACCAACCTTAGCTGAATTAGGAACAACGAAAATGTTCGAAATGACGGTGAAACACCGGGCCGCGGCCAGCATTATAGGCTGGGGTGGTTGATTGAAAAGATTCACAGTAGCGTTGCTGATTCAGTTCTCGCGAAGTGCTTTGCTTCCATTGTTAATACTATGTATCTAGCGGAACTTGAAACGAAAATTAGCCATGCATAGTTTAGATATATTTAATTTCTCTCAACAAATTAACTTTTCAAATGAATTATTATTAGAAAATTACTATTTTTAATTTGCTGCTTGAATTTTCTAGAGACTATTTTGTATGTGTCTTTTTTTGAACAAGTCAGAGCACACTAAAGAATAGTTCTTTATTCCAAAGACTTCTCACTGACTTTGCTGTATCTCTTGTAATATACCTGTATTTTTTATAGAGATACCCAAATTAACTTTTCAAATGAATTATAATCATAAAATTAAATTTCTAATTTGCTGCTTGGATACTTCTATCATTGCTGAATGTATATTATCGAAGTGTTTTACCAGAAATTAGCTATAGAATCCATGCGTGTTTTATAGCGTCAAAATAAAAAAAATCGCGGTGGAAGGCTCGGCAGGAAGCCAAAAAAAAGTCAAAGTTGACAGATTTTTAGTCTTCGGCTTCTTTTAGATTCAAAAAGGTTAAGTAAAGTCGATATGCAACACTTCTAGCATTGCTTGGAGCAAAAACTTCCTCTCACAGGAAGCTAATTATTTGTGGTGTAAAGCCTTCGTGTGAATAGGACTACTTATAAACAAAATATAAAATTAAATTATTAATAAAAGCTATTTTTGTTGTTGAGATTTAAAATGTTAAAAGGAAAAATCTCAAAAACATTCACATTCAGACAGGAATCGCTACTAAAATGGATCTAAATTTTCTTTTCACCTGAAATGAAATTATTCCAGTATCATTCTCGCAAATAACGAAACACCCATTCGGAAAATGAGAAACTTAATGGAGGAAACGTCTTTTTCAAGCGGCTCTTAATTGCTTCTCTCGTCCTTTCAGTTCCAGTGTCGCACATAGCTCAGTGCACGAAAATAAAGAAATTCAAGTTTATTTCCCAAGGCGGCTGGTAATAATTATGTTCGTGAAAGGCTAGAGCCAAGCTAATGTTCGACGGTAAGCAAGATTCGAAAATGCAGCAAAACGACAACGAAGACGACATCCAAGAAGACTTGAGAAAGGAGGTGAGTGGACGGACGAAAGATGCCGACAACTTCAAGAGGACGTTCGACGATGAAAAATGATAGCCTGACGTTGTCTGTTAGTTCCTTCGAAGACTTTTTTTTGGAAAAAAGTGCATTGGCTGAATTCTTAGTTCGTAGTTTGTGAAAGCTATTGTTGATATTAGTAATTTAAAGATAATTTTTTCATTTTTAGTAGATTAAACAATTTTTAATAATTTTGAGAAAAAGACAGATTAATGATCTTTAAAAATAACTTGATTCAAAATAGTTTTTTTTTATAGATTTGAGAAATGTTAAAACATTTTTTTCTTGATTAGTGTGATGATACTGTGCTTTTTTACAAAATCACATTTAATATAAAGCTGATAAAGTGAAATTAGTTTTAAGTATTAAAATAACAGTGTTAAAGATATACTTTTAGTTAATAACTTTTTCGATATAACGGTTTCATTAAAATGAATTAAAAGCAGGAGTTGATAATAAATAAACGCATGTTTTTCATAATTTAATAATTTTATTCACTTGAATAAACGTTGAAAACTATTTTTAAGATCGTGGGCGTGTTAATTGCTCGGAGATATTTTTTTATCTAATCTGCCGCACAATGAATTTAAAACTTTTGCTTACTTATTCTTCGCCGTTGGGCAACGCGCTTTTACCCTTTTTACGCCCGTAATATTCATGCGTTCACATATATACTACGCATTAACAATAAAAATGAATATAGTTAACAGCATACAGCCGTAGGAGAGAGCTTTTTCGCTTCCTTGCAACATAATTCTCATCTTTTACTAATTAATCAAAAGTGAGATGAATGCGGACGCATGAAGACCTATTTTATTTCATGCACCTGCTGCTGAACAATATGTACATATTTAGATGATCAACCTCTGCTTTTATTTTCTATTATAAAAAACAATAACTTTTGATCACCGATCACCATATCGTTAATTTCAAGATCATCAACTAAAATACCCGTTTTAACCCTAAAATCTCAATTCGACGCACGAGCATCCAGCTTAAAATATTCAAAGATTCGCCGCAAAACCTAAAATCGAAAGACACACTACATCTCGCGCGAACAAGCAGAGTCAGTATGTACAGCGTCGCGGAGAACAACACCGAGCGAAAATAGCACGAAGCGAGAGAGTCAGCGTTTGCTCCCCAAAGCGCGCGGAAGGATACTCTCGCCGTCATTCGGGGAGCCGGAGTGTGAAAGCGATGCTTTTACAGGAGAGTCGATACGCCGATACGCACGTGGTCGCTTTTTCTCGCTTCTTTTTTTCGGAGACTCTTTGAGAGGCCGTGATGCTTTTGGAGATCTTTCGAGGGGCCCGCGGCTTTTAGTCTTACGGAAGCATTAGGGAAATGTATTGCTTGGCGAGGTAAAAGTATTTTAAATGCCGAGAAGCGAAATTCTGCGAGGATTAAATGGTGGGAGAAAAGTGAAAAATTATTGGTTTAACGCGGTTTGCGGCAATTTCTCTTGCTTCGAAGCTTTATTCCTTTTGAATTAAAATCTATAGAATGTTAATAAAATGTTCGATACAATTTTACGATTCAGTATACCTGAAACCCGAAAAAACATGGAATGTTATTAGCTAGCAATAGAACTAAAAATGTTTAAAATGGAAATTCAGAATAAGAAAAGAAGAGAAAGAGAGATAAACTTTTAAAACTTTTATACCTAATTCACCAAAACCAATATATTTTTAAATCATAATCTGCGACTGATTTTCAATGTTGAATTAGTTTATACTTTTTATTCGTTTTACTTCGTTCCTCTTTTTACTTTTTGTACCAGAATATTATTATTTTAAAATCTAAAAACTCTATTTCGCTAAAAATAATTATTCACATGAATGTAAATAAATATCTTTTAAAAAATTACTTCTTTATTGTACTTTTTACTGATATATCCTTTTTCCTTTTCAGTGTCATTGTCAATTTGCTCGGATTTTCTTCTTACCCGTGTTTCAATATAATATTCTTTTCTCTTGTTTTTACGCGAAAACTTGTCGGTCGAACGAGAAAAGCTGATCTAGCCTCGAGCTTATAGATATAAGAAAAATATAGACAGAAACCGACTTCCCTCTTTAAAAGCTTATTATTTCTATTTTCTAGATTTGCTTGTTCTCCCAGAGAAAGTCTGCTCCAAATCGATTCCTATCTCTGGATTCGCCTTCCAATGACGGAAGTTTCGCAAAGGGAATCTCTGATAAGCGTGCAGGTTACACAGCATGTGCGCATCTTCTTATAAACCCTTTTAGTTCTCGGTTTTTATGTGACTATTTTCTGTTCTGTAACGGCAGTCGCATATTTAATATATATAATTAAATGTATGTTATCGGCGGCTGCAGTTGCTGCTGTTTTTGTTGAAATTTATTGAAGTTTTATTGCATTTGCATGATGCCGCGGCGTAATTTCGGCCGGTCGATAAAGACTTCCATTAAAATTCAATAACGAAGTTCGCGTTCTTTTCGCCTCCATATCCGCAAGTCCTTTTCCCGTCTGTCTTTTTCTGCTGCTTCTCCGGGTATGAGAGTGAGAAAACCCTCTGACCCATTAATCTGAGCAATTAGAAAGCCCTGCTTATAGGGACAGTAAGACCCAACTGAGATGATCGTGCGTTGTTAACGACGGCGGGAAAAATTATTAGAATTTGCCCTGCAGAAAACGCCCCATTACACTTCAATGAAGTACGGATTTTGAATAGTAGTATTTAAAACATTTACATTTTTCTGCAAGCTTCAAGGTGATTGTGGTCATGATTAATAAGGAAAAAGGTATTCATCTAGCAATTTTTATTATTATTTAAATATTCTTCATTAAAAAAGACTTGACCAAAACATCAAAGCCGGAAGTTTGAAGCCGAATGTTTTGAGTCGAATTGAACATGTAAGAGAGAAACAGAAAAAAGTTTTGTTACATGAGCGCCAAATAAATCGGGAATTGTGTGACTAAAGAAGCAGTGGTGAACGTCGTTACTATACGCCAAATTCAAGAAAGAAAGAGACAAAACTGTTAAACGAAATTAAAAGAGACAAAACAAGACAAAAATTGATATTCACAATCCACCACAAATCATCGATGTCGAGTTTTATCGTTCTTTCTATTCGTGAAATTGCGTCTGATTTGTCTATTAGTAAGTAACATAAGTTAATTAATTTTAATAATATTTTTTACAAAAAGAAAAAAAAACAGTAATTACTATGACTTTACTGAAAATTAATTTCTTAAAGTAAAACAAAATGGCTTAATTCTGATATCGTGTTTTTTCATTGCAAATTTTGATTCAGTTACATTTGTGTTTGAAACTTTTTATAGTCAAACAGCATTTATTCATCAAATAAATAATTTTTTTTATTGTACATTGTTTGTGAATTTTAGTATTTTAATATTTTTCTGCAGTAAGCTCATGAATACACGTAATTGCTAAAATCGATGTATATTATTTTTAAGTCATATGCTTTTATCGGCCACAATGAACTATTTAAACAAAGGACAAATTTTTACAAATAAAAACCTACATTTTAATATTTTAATCTTTACAAATGCTTTACTGCAAGCACGTTCTTTCGCTTGTTCTTATTTTTAAAAGCAGTATTTTTTATAAGAATAAAATTAACCACATTTTCTCTTTGTTAATACGCAAATACATATCGTGTACGAGCTTTGCACAAGCAATTGTAAAATTATGATGGGCTTTCCTACAGCGAGTATAATTTCTGATGGTGAACTATAAAATATTGTTGCAAAGTAAATTATTTTCACTACGGAATTTTCTGTACATTTATCAATGTATTTAAAAACTGAATTATGTCATAAATTTCGTATTATTTACATTTCGCGCGACTGCAGACGATATTGCCTGTGCAAAATTCACATTTTTCATTTGTTTAAACACAATTCTTCCGAGTGTACGGTTCGCTTCGTAATGCTTCCACTATTTTGACTCTTCATTCACCAGTACAACAATAAATGCCAATGAAGATTATAAATTGTTTAAACATGATTTGTGCATAATATGTCAAGAAATCAACAAAAACGAACATGTCGTTAGTATCGAAAATGGTAAGAAGCAGATTGAAAAAGCAGGAAACATATGGAAAGATGAAGTTTTTCATCGCTTAAAATTACTTTTGTCTAAAGGTAAGCAACGTTTACTTTCATAAATTACGTGGTTTTTACGAATAAGCATTAGAAACTGTTATTAATGTTATAAATATCTATGGTAGTAAAAGTGAAGATTTTTAATGAATATGAAATGATTTTTAGATACATACGATTATCACATGAATAATAAATGTTACAAAACTTACACTAATAAATCAGATTTAAGCAAATTTGAATAACTACTTTTATATATAATGATGCAGTTGATGATGATTGCGAAAGTAATAATGCAGCTACCTCCAATTCTAGAGAAGGAATTTCAAAAAGATTTTGTTGAAATTTATTGATAGCTAGTAATAATTGCATAACTTGTGGAAAAATATCTAATAAAAAAATAATTGAAGTACATGAAGTATCAGAAGATAGATCAAAAATTTTGTTTGAAATTAGCCGATTTTTTAAAGATGATGTTTTTACAAAAACAATATTTCTAGATAGTCCAGAAGCTTTAATGACTGCTAAATTCACTCAAGTGTATGTGGGCTTATGAAAAAAAGTTCGAAAGAACAGGAGACATAAAAATAAATGACACAGAAAATTCTTGAAAGTATTAAATCAATTGAGTCAAAATGTATTTGGGGAAAAAATTTGCATTAAGTGATGTGCGTAATCTAATAAAAGAAAAACAGGGAGTTGACTTTTCTGTAAAAAATTCAAAAATAAAATCAACTTTAATTGATTATTTTGGAGAAAGTCTGTTTTATATATTTGCAACAAAATAAATCTGAAAGTGAAATAAGAAAAGTCAATGGATCAATTTGCAATTGTAACTGAATGTGCAAATATTTTAAAAGAATCATTGAATGAAACAAAGTTTGACCTGTCAAATAAATTTTGTGACGAAGCTGACTTAAGATTTGCTTATGATAATATGAAAATACCAGAACCATTCTTATTATTTTCTTCTAAATTTTTTAATCTCAATAAAGAAGATATTTTATCAAATATTAATACTGATTCAACTGATACAAATATCAAAATTCTTAGAATTAAACTCTTTTCCAAACAATTTATTTTTTAAATAATAAAGGATTAAAAAAGACTTCACTACACGTTTCGGTAGGTTTTGTTGTGCACAAGACAAGTAAAAGTAAAAATATTATTACGACTTTACATCGACTTGGATTGTTTATATCTTACGATGAGGTATTATGTATTCGCACTAGATTAGCTACGTTTGCTACAAAAATTTCTGAAAGTAACGTTTCTCTGCCAAGTCATTTTAATTTAAGTAGCTATGTAACTGCAGCATTTGACAACTTCGATCATAACGAAGCTACGACTTCTGGTTTAAACTCGACGCACGATACGGTTGCGGTGATTTGTCAAGAAGAAAATTCTACATGTAATAAAAGAAAACCTAATGTTAGTGAATTTATTCTGATAAAGAAGCTAGATGTGTTCCAAATAAATTAAAATGTCAAGAAATAAGAGATTTTCAGAAACTGAAACAACTGATTATAATGTTAATGCAGAAAATCGATCCTTGACAGTAACACAATTAGAGAATAACTTACTCATTGACGATTTTATATGGTTTCTATTACGTATGAATATAAAAGACTGCGAAATAATTGACTTAATTAGCCAAAATCATGAAGTTCCATTTTGATTCAGTTCAAACTTCAGATAATAGAGCGAAACATTCCATCTCCTGTAACTGAATATTCAACGGTTTATACTTGTTTATGTAATTTTAAAAGTATTTTAGAGCAATTAGATCAAAAATATTTACCGGTAACTTGCGATGAAGCAGTTTATAAAATTACAAGACATATTTTATTTCAAAGAGATGAAGAATCTGAAAAGTTAATTTTATGTCTCGGGAACTTTCACATCACTAAAGTTTTGCGCAGTTGTATTGGCAAATATTTACTAAATAGTGGTGAGGAAAATATATTAATTGAGGTAGGTTTAATTGGAATTTCGGTGAGAGATCAAATGCTAAGTGGTAATCATTACAATAGATGTATTACAATTTTTAGTTATCTATGCGAAGCTTTAAGAAGATTGCAGATGAAAGAATTTTTCACAAAAGAAAGATTAAAAAAGTATGAAGAACAAATCGTAATTGTATTATTATTAAAAGAAAGTTTACAAACAGAAAATATTGAAGAATGTAAATATATTATAGACGAATTAAAAAATAGTAATTCTGGATTATTATCAGAATTTCATGATTTTGTTTTAAATAGATGCAATGAGTCAGAATTATTTCAGTATTGAAATAATGTTTTAATTTTAATAAGCTTAATGCACGATTTGATTCGTGCTGATCGCACAGGTGATCGCAATTGACTTCTGCATTTAAAAACAATTGAAAAGTTATTACCAATTTTTCATATCATGGATAGGATTAATTACACAGGATGGTGTACAATTTACTTAGAATAAATGTTAGCGCTAGAAAGAAAATCTTCCGAAGTTTATAGAAAATTTTTAAAAGGTCGCGTTACAGTAAAAAGGTTTATTGTTCCATTCACTTCTGTTGCTACAGATCAAGCTCCAGAACAAACCATAAATCGTGATTCTAAAAGTTCAGCTGGTGTCATAGGTTGTACAAAGAAAAAAGAAACCGTAGCAATTTGGGATATTACTTATCACGAAATGTTATCCATAGCAAATTATTTAAAATAAATAACTAACCTGTGTGTCAATAGCGCACATAGAAAAGTCAGAATTAGCATTCAAAAAGATAATACATTATTTTGAAATAAAAAAAAAATAGCCCGTTTATGCCTGGATCTCAACGATTGTGAAACATTATGACGGAAGAATTTGTACAACCTAAAATAGCGAAAAAACTTTTGAATCGATTTACTGACAGCAACCAACTATATGAAGTTTTTCGAGAAGAAAGATTTTACAAAGAAACAAAACCTCTTTCTGCTCCGATTTTTAGAAATAATTTCCCAAATTTTAAAAGCATAGTTTTATCAGAACCGTCAGTATCTAAAAAAAAAAAAAAACAATTACTACAAGTGAAACTCAACGTATAATTGCACTAGCTACTGAACGCAACTATCCGTTGCAAAGACTTTTAAAGTATGATTTAACTTATAAAAATCAACTTTTTGACGACGATGAGTTAATTAAAAAAGAAAATAATAAGAGTTCATTGATTCGTGAATTGGAAAAAATTTTAAACGATAAGGTAGAATTGATAAATACGGATACTGCAACATGCTTAGTCATTGACGTTATGCTAGTAATTAGAAAGATTCTGATATCGTGTTTTTTCATTGCAAATTTTGATTCAGTTACATTTGTGTTTGAAACTTTTTATAGTCAAACAGCATTTATTCATCAAATAAATAATTTTTTTTATTGTACATTGTTTGTGAATTTTAGTATTTTAATATTTTTCTGCAGTAAGCTCATGAATACACGTAATTGCTAAAATCGATGTATATTATTTTTAAGTCATATGCTTTTATCGGCCACAATGAACTATTTAAACAAAGGACAAATTTTTACAAATAAAAACCTACATTTTAATATTTTAATCTTTACAAATGCTTTACTGCAAGCACGTTCTTTCGCTTGTTCTTATTTTTAAAAGCAGTATTTTTTATAAGAATAAAATTAACCACATTTTCTCTTTGTTAATACGCAAATACATATCGTGTACGAGCTTTGCACAAGCAATTGTAAAATTATGATGGGCTTTCCTACAGCGAGTATAATTTCTGATGGTGAACTATAAAATATTGTTGCAAAGTAAATTATTTTCACTACGGAATTTTCTGTACATTTATCAATGTATTTAAAAACTGAATTATGTCATAAATTTCGTATTATTTACATTTCGCGCGACTGCAGACGATATTGCCTGTGCAAAATTCACATTTTTCATTTGTTTAAACACAATTCTTCCGAGTGTACGGTTCGCTTCGTAATGCTTCCACTATTTTGACTCTTCATTCACCAGTACAACAATAAATGCCAATGAAGATTATAAATTGTTTAAACATGATTTGTGCATAATATGTCAAGAAATCAACAAAAACGAACATGTCGTTAGTATCGAAAATGGTAAGAAGCAGATTGAAAAAGCAGGAAACATATGGAAAGATGAAGTTTTTCATCGCTTAAAATTACTTTTGTCTAAAGGTAAGCAACGTTTACTTTCATAAATTACGTGGTTTTTACGAATAAGCATTAGAAACTGTTATTAATGTTATAAATATCTATGGTAGTAAAAGTGAAGATTTTTAATGAATATGAAATGATTTTTAGATACATACGATTATCACATGAATAATAAATGTTACAAAACTTACACTAATAAATCAGATTTAAGCAAATTTGAATAACTACTTTTATATATAATGATGCAGTTGATGATGATTGCGAAAGTAATAATGCAGCTACCTCCAATTCTAGAGAAGGAATTTCAAAAAGATTTTGTTGAAATTTATTGATAGCTAGTAATAATTGCATAACTTGTGGAAAAATATCTAATAAAAAAATAATTGAAGTACATGAAGTATCAGAAGATAGATCAAAAATTTTGTTTGAAATTAGCCGATTTTTTAAAGATGATGTTTTTACAAAAACAATATTTCTAGATAGTCCAGAAGCTTTAATGACTGCTAAATTCACTCAAGTGTATGTGGGCTTATGAAAAAAAGTTCGAAAGAACAGGAGACATAAAAATAAATGACACAGAAAATTCTTGAAAGTATTAAATCAATTGAGTCAAAATGTATTTGGGGAAAAAATTTGCATTAAGTGATGTGCGTAATCTAATAAAAGAAAAACAGGGAGTTGACTTTTCTGTAAAAAATTCAAAAATAAAATCAACTTTAATTGATTATTTTGGAGAAAGTCTGTTTTATATATTTGCAACAAAATAAATCTGAAAGTGAAATAAGAAAAGTCAATGGATCAATTTGCAATTGTAACTGAATGTGCAAATATTTTAAAAGAATCATTGAATGAAACAAAGTTTGACCTGTCAAATAAATTTTGTGACGAAGCTGACTTAAGATTTGCTTATGATAATATGAAAATACCAGAACCATTCTTATTATTTTCTTCTAAATTTTTTAATCTCAATAAAGAAGATATTTTATCAAATATTAATACTGATTCAACTGATACAAATATCAAAATTCTTAGAATTAAACTCTTTTCCAAACAATTTATTTTTTAAATAATAAAGGATTAAAAAAGACTTCACTACACGTTTCGGTAGGTTTTGTTGTGCACAAGACAAGTAAAAGTAAAAATATTATTACGACTTTACATCGACTTGGATTGTTTATATCTTACGATGAGGTATTATGTATTCGCACTAGATTAGCTACGTTTGCTACAAAAATTTCTGAAAGTAACGTTTCTCTGCCAAGTCATTTTAATTTAAGTAGCTATGTAACTGCAGCATTTGACAACTTCGATCATAACGAAGCTACGACTTCTGGTTTAAACTCGACGCACGATACGGTTGCGGTGATTTGTCAAGAAGAAAATTCTACATGTAATAAAAGAAAACCTAATGTTAGTGAATTTATTCTGATAAAGAAGCTAGATGTGTTCCAAATAAATTAAAATGTCAAGAAATAAGAGATTTTCAGAAACTGAAACAACTGATTATAATGTTAATGCAGAAAATCGATCCTTGACAGTAACACAATTAGAGAATAACTTACTCATTGACGATTTTATATGGTTTCTATTACGTATGAATATAAAAGACTGCGAAATAATTGACTTAATTAGCCAAAATCATGAAGTTCCATTTTGATTCAGTTCAAACTTCAGATAATAGAGCGAAACATTCCATCTCCTGTAACTGAATATTCAACGGTTTATACTTGTTTATGTAATTTTAAAAGTATTTTAGAGCAATTAGATCAAAAATATTTACCGGTAACTTGCGATGAAGCAGTTTATAAAATTACAAGACATATTTTATTTCAAAGAGATGAAGAATCTGAAAAGTTAATTTTATGTCTCGGGAACTTTCACATCACTAAAGTTTTGCGCAGTTGTATTGGCAAATATTTACTAAATAGTGGTGAGGAAAATATATTAATTGAGGTAGGTTTAATTGGAATTTCGGTGAGAGATCAAATGCTAAGTGGTAATCATTACAATAGATGTATTACAATTTTTAGTTATCTATGCGAAGCTTTAAGAAGATTGCAGATGAAAGAATTTTTCACAAAAGAAAGATTAAAAAAGTATGAAGAACAAATCGTAATTGTATTATTATTAAAAGAAAGTTTACAAACAGAAAATATTGAAGAATGTAAATATATTATAGACGAATTAAAAAATAGTAATTCTGGATTATTATCAGAATTTCATGATTTTGTTTTAAATAGATGCAATGAGTCAGAATTATTTCAGTATTGAAATAATGTTTTAATTTTAATAAGCTTAATGCACGATTTGATTCGTGCTGATCGCACAGGTGATCGCAATTGACTTCTGCATTTAAAAACAATTGAAAAGTTATTACCAATTTTTCATATCATGGATAGGATTAATTACACAGGATGGTGTACAATTTACTTAGAATAAATGTTAGCGCTAGAAAGAAAATCTTCCGAAGTTTATAGAAAATTTTTAAAAGGTCGCGTTACAGTAAAAAGGTTTATTGTTCCATTCACTTCTGTTGCTACAGATCAAGCTCCAGAACAAACCATAAATCGTGATTCTAAAAGTTCAGCTGGTGTCATAGGTTGTACAAAGAAAAAAGAAACCGTAGCAATTTGGGATATTACTTATCACGAAATGTTATCCATAGCAAATTATTTAAAATAAATAACTAACCTGTGTGTCAATAGCGCACATAGAAAAGTCAGAATTAGCATTCAAAAAGATAATACATTATTTTGAAATAAAAAAAAAATAGCCCGTTTATGCCTGGATCTCAACGATTGTGAAACATTATGACGGAAGAATTTGTACAACCTAAAATAGCGAAAAAACTTTTGAATCGATTTACTGACAGCAACCAACTATATGAAGTTTTTCGAGAAGAAAGATTTTACAAAGAAACAAAACCTCTTTCTGCTCCGATTTTTAGAAATAATTTCCCAAATTTTAAAAGCATAGTTTTATCAGAACCGTCAGTATCTAAAAAAAAAAAAAAACAATTACTACAAGTGAAACTCAACGTATAATTGCACTAGCTACTGAACGCAACTATCCGTTGCAAAGACTTTTAAAGTATGATTTAACTTATAAAAATCAACTTTTTGACGACGATGAGTTAATTAAAAAAGAAAATAATAAGAGTTCATTGATTCGTGAATTGGAAAAAATTTTAAACGATAAGGTAGAATTGATAAATACGGATACTGCAACATGCTTAGTCATTGACGTTATGCTAGTAATTAGAAAGATTTCATGGAAGGGGATGAGTTAATTTAAAGATCTTCCTGTAAGTTTCTGTAAAAATATATTGTACAAAGTATCATTGCAGAATACAAAACGAGTTGATTCTGTATTTGATTTGATTCTTATTTTGATAAATCACTAAAATCTTCCGAACGTTTAAGAAGACAGAAATCGAAGTGTATCATTTATAACCGTATTACCGAGGCTACAGATTTACCGAAACAACAGAATAAATTTTGGGGTTCATCTGAAAATAAAATTTTATTGCAAGAATTTTTACGAAGTTTTATGAAAAATCAACGTTTTAATTTTCAATTGATTTACAGTACTGCAAATAAGACTTCTTGCATGTCAATAAATACAGATCCACTCTCTTTAGAAATACTGCAGCGCAGTGACATCGAAGAAGCAGATCTAAAAATAATGCTTCTTATATGGCAGTTAAACAAGCGTATACAAATGTTTATGTAATATCCTCCGATACTGACGTAATTGTACTGGTATTATATTATTTTAAAATGTTTTTAGAAAACGGTTTGCAGGTACTGTTATGAATTATAAAAATTCATATATAGAATAATAATTATTAAACTACCTTTCGTACGTACGTACATTTATAAGTCGCGAAAAGCGTACGATTTCATTATCGATTGTTCAGTTATTGATTGACAAATACAGATATACGTGTGTACAA
>JAWWML010023328.1:0-16022 GCA_035047165.1 Ormyrus rosae
AACAAAATTAAACAAAATAAGACATCAAAACATACTAAAAATTTGGAAAATATTTTTTAAATACTTTTCGTGCAACAGTAAAGTGTTTAAAAAGAAATTTTTTTTATTACCTCAACTGACTAGAGAGTACCTATAGAGCTACCTTAATATAGCCGCAAGAACATCTGCGTGTCAGGTGTTTAAGCGTAGGATATCAATGCTTACTGAGGAGTCCACGTTGATAGTCTTATAGAGAAAACACCTTAGTTATCTTTAGAAATTGGATTCTGTGTGCAGACCACACCAAGCAGAGTGGCAACCTAGAGTTTCTTCCCTTAACATCGATGAAAATGTTAATCATGTTTGATCATTTTCATGTAAGATTGATTCGGCTAAAGGCCGTTTTGAAAACTCATTTAAGAAACAATTTACCCAACGTTTATTTCTTACGGATGTTTTTTTTTGTTAATTAGAATAGTTAAACGTAATAATATTACTTCATATATATATATATATAAGCACATATAACATTTGATTATGAATTAATTTATGGAAAAATTTGAATTTAAAACGTAAAGTAAACAATTTTTATAACTGTTGTCAAACATTCACAGCGTACTTTTTCTTTAAGAAACCTAATTTTCTTTTTTTTTAAATATGTATATGCAAAAATATTATATTATTAGTTCACAGCATATTTAAATAAGATTAAACGTAAAACATGAGATAAAAATGTAACTGCTTCTGACCGAAAACACTTCATGTGACAGCTATTTAATTTTCTCATTCATATAAAAAATGTTGTTGTATAAAGTAGGAGATAAATCTACAAGAATGAATCTAATAATACTTTTCTAAAAATTAATTTTAAAAGCATCTCTCAAGCACATTCTCCCTTTGAGCAAGCGGGATTAAAACGCAGAAAGCCTTCCTCCTCCAAAAAGCGAGTCTTCTTTATCATTTGTACATCTCGTCAACCCTCGACTCATTAGCGAAGAAAGTTCGTTATTAAAGCAAAGGCGAAAGAGAGGCCAAATAAAGGAAGGATAAATCGATAAATTCGACGGGGCGGCGATAACGAGGCGCGCGCGGAAAAGAAAAACTTTCATCACACTTATCTCGCGCCTTGGGGGAGTCGAACCCCACCGGCCTGTTGCTTTAATCTCGTGAAAGCGCTTCATAATTACCGAAAGCTCGCTCGCACGCGTAAAAACAACGGGTTCCGTATTCCTCTCTCTCCCTTCCCTCCGAAGCTCATTGCACTTTGCAAGGTAAATAGGGGAAAACGGAGAGAGAAAGAGAGAGAGAGCCGCGTGACTTTATACTCCGCGAGCCGGGCAAGGCTTTTTTTAGGAGAGGAGAAAACTATTGGCTAAGTTAATTTTCAGCTTGAATCCATCTTTTTTGCAGATTGCTAATGGTTCTGCACACAGCGGAGGAGGAGATTGGAAGGTTGAACAAATTTTTAAGGGATTAAGGCGGTAAATTAGATCTTGCAATTATGATCGCTTGGGGAAGATGTAAATTTTTCTATTATTTTAATGATTTCGGGTTAATTAAAACTGGGAGCTAAATTAAATAAAACGGATTAGAGACACACTTGTAATTGAAATCAGTTCTGACACTGTCAGCTCCAGCTTAACATTGATTAGTTTAACAGCGAAGCACAGTGGAAGCTCGTTACATTTACATTGAAATTATATTAAACGCGAATCACATTAATTCGTTCGGTTTTGTGATGTAAAATCCATCGAAGCGAAATAAAAATTTTACATTCTTAATATTATAGAAACGAAAATCGTGTACCGTAAAACGCAATAAAGCAGAATCAGCGGAAAGCAGCCGGCATAATATTTTCCGGCATTTCGCAAACATGTTTTTCAGTTTGTAAAATACGGCGCCTACGGTAATAGCTTCAAGGCGTCGTCTCTCTCCGGCCTCGAATATTCTTAATCCGAGGCATCGGGGAAAGAATCGGAGAATAGGGCCGACACGCCGGTATATATCCTTTTATAGAAAATAAATCCACTGGATTTGAAAGGAAATAAGGAATAAGTAAGCGAGCGTAAGGCGAAGATAGGAAGAAGAAAAAAAGGAAAGCGGAAAGAGTACTTTCTTTATGCCTTTTCCTTCCTCCTCTCCATCCGAGGCATCGCGCGAACGACTTTTAATCCGGCTTACAAGTCTGCTAAAGTGACTCGAGATTCTAACCTCTCCCTGCTTCAAGCTGTCGTTCTCTTCCGAGCGCCTCTCTTCCTTCATCCAGTGCGCTCTTATTTTTTTTCCCACCCCTTCTTCGGCAAGGACGCGAGCAAGTGCGAAATGTAATTGGGACGAGAGCGCCGAGAAAAATTGCGAAATGGAAGGAGAACAGTCGAAAGATCGTTTCACGTTTTTTCGCCTCGTTTTTTTTTTCGCAGAGCAGAGAGTTGCTAGGAAAGTGTTCTGTTGACAAAATTCTTTCGGGATGAAACTCGACGATTCGACGTGACCTTTTCCGTCTTATGCAATAAATTATGCTAGAAAATAATCTATAATTTGTGGTCGACGTTTTTAAAAATCCTTCCGTCTTTATTATACTTTGTTTTTCAAAAAGAACAAATCTCGTCTTTGTCTTAACGAGCAATTCACTTTTCGACTCGCTTAAAAAATCTACGGAATTCCATCCGAGACCATAAACTATTAAACTAGTAACTGCTAGTCGTCATCTCGCTGAATTCAAAGCACGACGCCGATAATCCGCAGAGAAACGCACCGTGGCAAAACGGACATTCGTTTCAAGTTCGTAATTAGTTCGATAACGGAGAGCAACGCGATACAAAGCTGCTCGACAAGTGGCATCGCGCGACTGTTGCCTGCCAGTATTAATTAGCAGCTCTTCGGGAAGCCAAGTTCGCGCTTCGCGTGGCGGCAAAGCGACGGTGACCGTAAAACCCGAACCAGTAGACCTTCCATTTCCATTCGGCTGAAATATTGAGTGGCGAAAAAAAAATGGCTATGAGAGCTTCAGGGATTAGCGATTCGTTTGAAAAAACTTTTTCACGGTGGGTTAAAAGAATTTCCTGCTGGAGCATTAGAATCTAATAGAAAACTCTCAAAAATATTATTTTTTACACTAAAATTGTTCATTGTTAATTATGATATGGCTGACTATCGCCTGAAGAAGTTTGTCCGTTGATTTTTACTGTAAATATATATTTTACTCAAAAATTTAGGGGGTATTATTGTCTCCTTTAAACTATTTGAGAAAACTATAATTAAATAAATAATATATTTAATTTTTTTATTGAAAAAGCCAAGATTGGATTCTTTTGGTCGTTAGAGGTTCAATAAATTGCTAGATTGTATGCCTCCGCACCTAAAAAACTAAAAAAAAAAATTGGAAAAATTGTTCATTCCCAAATGATGTAAAATATGAAAATTTTTAGGTGCGGAGATTTAAAATTCATCAATTTATTGAACCTTCAATGAAATGATCAAAAAGAAACAAAACTTGGCTTAAATATATTATTATAAAAATAACATACTAATATATTATTTATTTAATTATATTATCTATTTTTTACATATAATTTAAAGAGGATACTTCCAAAGGTGTAATATTATCTTAAAATATTTCAACTTTAACACCACAGCATGCCAAAAACAAATCTTTTTGAAAAAAAGGAAGGAATGCAGCTATCTTGAGAATTGATCTAATTTAGTTCTTGAACTAAATCCTGAAGTTTATGACTAATTCAGTCGCAACTTTTATGTGCTTGGATAAGCCCGTTCGAATTTCATGCTTATATAATAAACTTTGAAAATACAACTTTTTAGCCGACATTTATAATCGTGAGATTCAAATCTATAATATAATAGGATTTTTGATTTAAAAAATATGCTTTTTTATTTGGCCGGATATTCGTAAGCCTTCCTGCTCTAAATTTAATTAGCTTTTAAGACAGCTGTCTCCATTACCTGAAAGATTCATCTCTAAAGCTTTTTAAACGAATTCCTTTTTTCGAATATTGGTAGTTAAAAGAAGGCACTGTGTAAAAGATACTCTAAAAGTGACCTCTACATTAAAATTTGAATGAGATACATAATTAAAAATATCCAATATTTTTGTAACCTAACTTACGTCAAAAATTAGCACTGAAAAGCACCATATCAAACAAGACCGAACTGTAACTTACTAAATAGTTAACGAGGTATTTTCACGCTCAATGAGGCAAAAAAGTGACACAGATAACGTATTAAAGAAAACAGAGGAGGAAACGTTACAAGTGGGAAATTAAAAAGTCAACAGCGATTTACGTCAGCAGCGCGCCTTGTCCTCCCGGTTCTCAACATTATTATCCGCCTCGCTAAACGAACTCGGCACTTATTGACTCGTTGTGACATCTAAGGAAAATTCAGCAGGCGGCCAGCTCAAAAGTGGAACAGTAGGCGGGGAGAAAACGAGAGCGAAAAAAGCAGTTTTCGATGAAGTCACGTTCTCGTGAAATGGCTTTCCGACGGCTTCGTCAAGAGCGGGCGAGGATTTTTTCTTCGATTCCAAGAGAGAGAAAGAGAAGAGGGAAAAATCTGAAATTCAAAAGAAGCGGGGAGAGCGAGCGAATCAATCGAGACGTCGTTAAATGCTGAAGTGCCACGAGCGACCGAATCGCTTTGTATTTAATGTAAGAGAACCGCGGCGAACGTTACCTTTTTTTTTTCATTTTGCCCGGGACGTATAGAGGAGAGAATCTCGCACTTTTATGCACTCGACGAAAGTTCAATCGAATTTGAGTAATGAGAATTTGATTCGTCTATTAAAAAAGATTTTCATCGCTTTTTTCATTTAAAAAAGGGAATCTGCTTTTGAGGGCAAATAATAGTGCTTATAAAAAAAATCGAAAAAATTCTTAAATTTAATAGTGATGTTATACTCATGATTGCATTTTGGGTAAACATATTAATAATACAAATTTAAAAAATAGCTGCTTTAATAAATCTGAAATTACATAGTAATAAGCCTTTTGTTTACTAAAGTAATGTAATTATTAAGACTTATCGCTAACTATATAGCAGCTTATTGCTAACCATTTTTTTTAACGCTGTATTTACATAGAAAAATGTAAATGTATTGACTTTAATCATTCGACCCAGCTCTTATAAGAAATGATTAATTGTTTGAACTATTCGCAGTCCTTTGCATTATTAAATTTTATGGAATTTGTACAATTCTTTGAATTCTAATTTGAATATACTTATGAATTATTTATATAGAGCTAAATTCGGGTTTTAAATTTCGTACATTTCAATTTCTCATTTACACATTTGAATCGTATCTGAACGCTTTCATAGAATCATAAATGTTAGCAACAAAATCTACACGTTTGTTGAATCTAAGAAGTAATTTTGTCATCAGCACATACGTAATTTATGTACGTAATTCTGAACATAAAAAATTCAGGGGGAGTTAGCAATGCAAAAACTAGGGTATTTTCAAAACCGGTGAAGTTATATTCACTTGTTTATAGAATTATCGTTGAATCTTCGATAAATCTATGAAATAAAGATAAATTCATAAAATGCAATAAATTTGCGTTCTTAAATTAAAACCTAAAAAACGGATCACGAAGAATCAATTTTTTAACAATAAACCATATAAAAAAATTTCTATGTAATCATAAAAATAACACAGGCACCAAAAGTAAAATTCTTTCTCCGTCTATATTTCATTAAAAGAATGGACTTTGACAATCTCTTGACTAAAGGTATTAAATCGTGTTTTACTGACTTTCAAGAAAACAAGTCTTGAATCTCCTACTGTGGATCAAAGAAAATAAATTTCACCTCTGTTTTACGGCAATCCTAAAGAAGAAACTTTGAATAGATAAACTCAAATTCGAACATACAAATGAAATTTCTCAAAAAGAAGTCAAGTTTGTTCTTTTTTCGATTTAACTGAAAAAGAAGACTTCTGTAGAAAGAATTTGAATTTTTCCAAATTGCATATATATTCATCGATAATCGTAAACTTTAAGTTTTTTAACTACATTTTGAGTCTTACTCAAAGTTTTTTAAAATTTAATAAAAGTTGATAAAGATCTTAAATTATTTAGAATGAAAATGTAATATCGTGCGTAACTGTGAATTTTTGTTATTTTTAAATTTATTTCGACATAAAGGGGCTTATTTTACTCGTTAAACAATTATTTAGAGATTCACCATGAACAAATTTTGAAATAATTAATTTTCAAAAAGCAAACTCCAATTGTTTATAAGCTCTTGTCTACTTGGACATAAACAATTGACTTTCATTCCTTGCAAATAAATTATTTCAAACTTTTTTCATGGTGAATCTCTATATTTATTTTTTTTCTTAATTTTTTTTTCACTTCATAAAAGTTAACTTTATAACATATATCATTACTTTCGTAATCAGATGATAGTTAAGTCTGCTAAGAATTTTTTTTTAAAACTTCTATATCTTGGTATAGAACTACCTTAATATCTGAAACTTTTAGAATGCCGTTGACTAAAAATTTCGGACTAGTGTTGTTGGACAAAATGCTTTGGGGACACCCTACAGCTAATTTCAAAGTGAAATAACATAGGAAGTATATTTAGATATTGAATTATGTACATAGGTATACTTTGTGTGTATCTACACTGAGAGAAATTATTGGATAAAAACAATTATTTTTCTCGGTAATTGAAGGACATACATATTTACAATATTCAAAAGTTACTTTAATAATATTTACTGATTATTTCATAAATTTTAGTAGAAGACGCAAACAAATTTTACTTTCAGACATAATAAAATTTATAAAAATTAACTTTTATGAAATAATTTTTAATTTTTATAAAATAATTTTTCAGTTTTATTAAAGAAATTTGGAAATTTTACTATTTTTAAAACGTTAGAAGTCGCTTGAATCAAATTTGAAGTTATATTTTTTCCTTAACATTATATTATTTAACTGTAATATAATGTCACATAACAATGTAACAATTTTATGTTCAATAATCTGCTATAAAAAAATTGTGAAGCATTGCCGCTCTTTTGTTAAATATTAATTACATTTTGTAATTATTATTAGTACGCTGACAACTAAAGGTAGTTAATTATAATGCATCACTTGCGAAAATATTTTCTTAAAATTCCTTTGTAGGTATACCGCATCCGAATGTCGTGCCGTGAATTCAGGATCGATTCCCGCCGTCGTCAAAAAATTATTTATTTAATTGTTTAATTACAATCTTAAAAATAAATATAAAAAAAAATCGATATCGAGTTTCCGTCGATTTAATGTAAAAACAAAATTTTTAGCATTTTCATCGCTATCTTAAAAATTACACATGAGATGCTAAAATTATTATTTTGACAACCAGTAAATATTACTAAAAAGGAAGTATGTCCCACCGTTACCAAATCTTAAAGTAATTTTTCTCAACTAAAATAGTAATTTTTACCGAATAATTTCTCTCAGTGTACGCCCTGAAATTGGCTACGTTGTGTTTCAAAGCATTTTGTCCAACAACTCACTCTGTTTCGGGCTAACCCTCAACCCTCTGCAGTCAGCACTCAGCAGTCTGCATAGTAGCTTGCTTAGTTAGCTGTTAGTAAGACGCTATAATAGTTCGGCGCTGTGCCGCTAGAGCTCACCAGGAAACGCTCCAGCTGATGAGCTGAAAGAGAAAGCGACGATTCGATTCTCGGAGCAGAACGAGAACGAGCAGTCCCCACCATTTGAGCATCCCAAACCAAACATTTTTAGAGCGAGGGCTGCAATGTCTTCTTCTAATTATTGAATGAATCAGGATTTCGTTTCCTCGACTACCGTCTGCATATGGATACATATCTGTAAAGTCAAGTCTCTTATCGTGAATAATTGTAAAAATCAATAAGAGGTTCATAACAGTGCAATAGTTATAATTAGTGTGTGAATTTTGATTATTTTTATTGAATAAAAATGGTGCGTGTAGCTGGTAAATTTGACAATGAAAATTCTACGTGGATTTTAAAAAATATTAACGCTGCAAAAATGTTTGGAAAGGATTCGATAAGCTCACCTACATTTACAACTTCTACGTACGGATTGTCGTGGAGGTTATTTTTTCAGTCATGTGACTTCACAGAGTTTTTACGCGGCAATGAAGTTTTAAAAATTTGTTTACAAAGTTGTACCCAAGAAAATTTTACAGCAAAAGTAACATTTACGCTTGCGACTTGCAAGCATAAAATTCAGAGGAAACATAGTTCACCAGTATGTAATTTTACAGCGTCCTCGACCAGTACATTTTCAAATTTTATAGATAGAGATTTTCTATTTGCTGATTGCACCTGCTATCATTCAACTGACAATTGGACATTAAAAATTCCAGTAGAAATCAATGTTTATGGAGTATTTTTGAATGGCCCCCAAGACATACGTCCTTTGACCAAAAAATTTGACGACATGTTACTAGTCGATACTTTTAGCGATATTACGTTTATAGTAGAAGAGGTGCGGATACCTGCTCACAAAGTACTACTAGCTACTTCTAGCGACGTGTTTAAGGCTATGTTCTTAAACGAAATGAAAGAAAAGAGTACAAACGAAGTAGAAATTACAGATATAAATAGGGAAATATTCATAAAGTTATTAGAATTTATTTACACTGGTGAAGTTACCGATCTCGATAAAGTAGTTGATGAAGTTTTAATTGCCGCTGAAAAATATGCTATCGACGAATTGAAGCACAAGTGCGAAGAAATGATTATGAGCTCCATCAGTATTGAAAACGCCATAAAGTACCTCAATATGTCAGATATATATAATTCCCCGAATGTTAAATCAAGAACTCTAGAATATATAACATCGAATATCAAAACGATTATAAACGATTCGCGAAATGCGCAGCTCATTAAAGAATTGAATTCCGATTTGACATTTAGCATTATTCAAAGTTTAAGTGGAGAATAAAGTGACAGTGAAAAATTATCCATTTTGTGCGCTCTGGCAGCAGAGAAATAGCACATACGGACTAGTATTGTATATAAACGATAATTTGTATATTGCATTTTAAATTGTATTTTAATTGTACTGTATTTAAACGATGATTTTGATAAACGAAATTGATCTTTTAACACGATAAAAAAATTTTTCTTTACCCTTAATTTACTCGTTTTAAATTTGATTATTATCCAACAGACCGAAATTTTCGTGCAGTTGCAGTCCACTCTCCGAAAGATACTACTTAATATTAGAAAGAAAGCATACATTACACATATAATTATTATTTTAATTTTAGTGATTATTATATTAAAATTAAAATTATATATAATATTAAAGTCTAAATTAAATTTACGTCACTGTGTATACACGTATTTGCTTTTTCTAAAGAAATTCAAAGGCATAAAAACGTATTTTTTTTACAAATTGCATTATAATTCAACAAACTTGTAAAATCTTCCCCAAAAATACCTTTAAAAAAGGTCGTTTTTTATTATAAATAAATAATACATAATCATTATTGTAAATAAATAATTCTCCATGATATTGTGACTAAATTAACGCCTCAACTACATTTACTTTTAAATCAGCAGTTATAATAATATTGAAAATTATTTCTGAAAAAGTACTTGTTTTGAAATTTTTTTATTTAGTAAAGTACTTTTGTTTGTATTCCCCTTTTATTCATCAAGGAAAGACATAAACTATCTGAATACTCTGATCGAGTTGTTAAAAACTCTGCTGAGAAGAAACTATATACTTTTGCAGAAGAACAAGAATAAGCATGTTTATATACACAATTAATGCAGAAATTAGTTTCCGAATTCAAAAAGCAACAGTACGACTGGTTACTTGTACAACTCGATCGATGGGTTCTTTATGCTAGCTTGTCAAGGGCTCCCTCTCTCTCTCTCTCTCTCTCACGCACATGTGAGTGCACTCTCTCTGCATTTCACACAGCGCGAGAAATCAAAGCCGGGGTTCCAGGCGCACGATGTTTGCCCTCCCGGCAAGTCGATTTGCCCCCGCCCGCTAGCTGATTATTTGTTCGTGCGAAGGAAAACAATTTCACTGGGATCTTGAAAAGGCTTTTAATGCATTGTAAAAGGAGTTTGGCGATAAAAATTTTCAGGTGTGACGATTCTTCTGTTAAAGAAAAGATGGTTCATTTATAGGCAAACTATTACACATATATTATCTATACAAAACCATCCTTAAAAATAAAATTAAGCATAAGAATTAAAAAAATATTAAAACGTAACATTAAATACTGCAGAATCATTTAGTACCAAGTAACGAAACTTACAAAATATTTATAGCAAAATTTCTATTATACTTACCTCTACATCTCTACTGTAAACTGTATATATTTAATGTAATAACATTTTAATGTAATATATGAATACTTGAATAGTGAATTGAATTATAAATAAATGAACAGCATAAATAATACAGAATGTAAATAGCTACCCAATTGCGAAGAATTGTCTTTGCCGTAATCAATAAGGCAACTTCAGAATGTGCCGTTCGCAGAGCAGAGCTGGTTACTAAAAGCATCGATAGAACATAAAAAACAATCGGGTCGATTGATCGCGCCAAGCTTCGGATTCTCCGTTCGCACAATATCGAGTGTAGAGAATGCATTACCCCTTTCTTTCAACCCGAGGAACTGGAATTTCATTCTTTCGATATTATGATCTACCTTCCTTACGTTCCTCCTTTGACTGAAATCAAATCTGAATTCTTGGATAACACAATGCTTCAATTTTTACGTGATGTGAAAGCTGGTACGGAACATTACTAGAACACTTTTTATCTGAAGGCACTTCGAAAATTGAATTCGTGCAGGAGTTAAACGCGTGCAAAGAAAATGTTTTTATAAATAAAAAAATACTGATTGTACAGAAAATGGAGCAAAATTTTCAAAAGAAAATAATTATCCTTATTCCCAATATCGCACCTTACCTTTAAAACATTTTAAAACCGAGTGAAATATTTTATCCATTGGGGAACATAGTAAAGTCATTGAAACATAAATATCCGTTAAAAGGCAGAACTTCCCGGTATTTAATGCCATCTCTTTAGGAGAAAGCAATAGTCAAGTGCGAAAGCTGCGCAACGCCAAAGCGGTTCTCGAACTTGAAGCTCCTCCCCCCCTTTCACAAAGAGCTAAAAGATATAGTCAAGATGTCACGAGGGAGAAAGATAGGTACTCGTCCTGTTAAACTTAATCGCTAAAAGAGGCAGCCGAGGGCGAAAAGTATAACGGAATTGCAAAGCAAGATCAAAACGTCCGAAAGGGTAAGAGCATTTGCTGATAATGATTTTTATATTGTAATTAAGGCGCTGCCTGAAATTCGACTTTAATATCTTTTGCTTAATTGGATGGCCGATGAAACGAAGACGACTTGGGAGTTCTGTGCCTTAATGGCACATGAAAATACATAAAAAAGTTCGCTTTTAGGGCAAACTTATGCAGACTTCATTTCGACTAAATAATTGATAATTTATTAAATTTTAAATTATTATGAAAGCTTTTATTAATCTTTTAGTAAGATTATTAATTAACTAAAGGGCTAATTATTAGTAAAACTATGAATTTATTTATTTATTTTTATTTATTTTTATTTATTTAAATCCAGCTTACAACAGTATTTAACCTATAATTAATTATAGGGTACAGTGTAAATCCCAAAGAGGTAAAACTTAGTTTACCTGTACATAGGTCTGGAGTATATATTCTATTATTATTAATCAAATTAAAATACTAATTAATTAATTAATTAAAATTATTAATTAATATATTAATTAATTATAAATGCTATTAATAATATTTTGAATTCACTTTCCGATTAATTTAATGTTTTTAATTTAAAATAACGAAACTCACAGTTATATGATATTTGAATAAACCAAAACACATATTGAAATTCTCTGAAAATCGTGAAATTTCGGTCATCGGAATTGGGTTTTGCATATCTTTGAAGTATCTGCTATTTATGAATTGTATATATAAGTTTAAGAAAACAGTAATTGAATTTTTAAAAATAATTTATAAAATTTAATTCGATTTAATTTTCGTTCTATAAAACAAAATAAATTGAGTTATTGAATTCAACTATAAAATTGTAAATTTATTCATAGCCAAAGTTTAATAAAAGTGTAAATTTAATAAAATTGTATTGAAAGTTATTATAAAAAATATTTTATTAAAAAATATGGCTAACCGCTATTATTTCTGCTTCGTTTACCGGAATTTCAACCAAAAAAATTAACGACTCGCCGTCATTAACCGCGACAAAGAAAAACCGTGCCGTCAGCGCGGCTTAATGAAGTCTGCGAGCCCAAAACGAAAAAGAAGCGAATAAGAGCACAGAAACGCAGCACAGAGTCGCATCGTCAAACAGATCGATTGATCACCTGCTCTTTCGCCGGGCGTTCATTAATTTCGCGACTTTAGCAAATTGTAATTCATATCGCCGCTCCGGGGAAGTCCATTAGCGTCGACGCGGCGAGATGCCGCGTGTCCATGTTTTCCCGCGGATCGCCGCAAACCGCGAAAATTCGCGCGCGGCAACGGTGGTAGTGGCGCACGGTAACTGGTTACCTCTATGATGGATGGTATAATCGAACGCGAATAGTTGTTTGACGGTTTGTGCGCGCGGGAGTTGCGGTAAGAGTTCGTTGTCTAGAGTTGGTATTACGGAAAAGTAGGAGTTTTTATTGGAAAACTGCGGTTGAAGTTTGAAATTGAAAATTCGTTGCTTTCTGGTGGTGTATACGTATAGCGAGTGTCGAGTGAATTGCTTGTATTAAATAATCTTGTGGAGATCAAAAGAGTTGTCGGTTATTTTCCAAAATGAATTTTCCAGAATAATAAATCTGTCAAGTGCAAGAAATATTTTATCCGCTGATAATCAATTTGCTAAATAATGTTATTCATTATTTAAACTTTTATTTTTTATTTTATTGTATAATATAAAATTGTATAGATCGAATATTGAAGTAATATTAAAGAAACAAAATTTAGAGAAAGAACTTAATAAGACACCTGCAAAATTTAAAGTTTATTTTTGTGAAATTATTTTAATAATTTTGAGTCTTATTAAAATCAGAATGCATTTCAGTCAAAAATATTGGATTTTCAGACTTTAATATTATGGTACAATTTTGAATCAGTAGATCGTGAAATTCAAGAAAACTTTTCAGGCTGACTTACAGCTGGATTTTAATTGTTCATTTAACTTCGAATTTTCATACTAGGGAGTGATTCAATAAAATTTTTATTGTACAAGCTTTTTATATCCTGAAAAATTTATCTTTTAATCTCTTCTCTTAAACAATCAATTTTTTTTATATGAATGACTTTAATTCGTCATACATTGTACGCATTTTGTACTGAACAACGATTAATTTTGATGAGATTCAATCATATGACTACCTCATATTCAAAAGCTCATTCACTAGCTTTGACAAGAGAGCTTTCAGCGCAACGTAATTAAAAATTAACACTGCGGTATCTCATCAAATTATCCGTGAACGAATTCGAATATTACCGTTAATGATGCGAGCATATTGGATCTTAAATGTATCAAGGCTGTGGTAAAACGATGCCACAGTAGACAAGTCAGGTTTATAATTTGTTTATAAAATACTTTTTGTTAAACCAGTGAAAATGTGTATTAATATGTTATTAAAAATTATTTTGCAGTTTAATGCACGCATTATCAACTTCAATAAATTTTGATAAACAGATTTAATATGAATTAAAACTTAAACAAACTTACTATTATATTCATTAAATTATAATAAATTAAATTTAATATTCATTAAATTAGACGCTGCTTAAATTTGAAATGAAAATATTATCTAACTGGTATTTTCTAGAGAAAAGTAAAAACAGAAATCGTTTAATAAAATTCTATTTTTGTCTACTTGTAATATATTTATCAGAAATTAATGAGTTATATATTATTCAATTTTCAATTCAATTTTTATTATGAAAATTAAAATTTGAAGATCCAAACAACATAATTTTAAAAAACTTATATTTTTATTCTTTGCCGTAGCTTCATTTAAAACTCTAATATCCGTGGCATTTATGTCTACAATCATAATCCCTTTGGGGTAAAAAGTATTATACAGTTTTTTCAAAGTTTTATCTTTTCTTTACTTCTGCATGGCTATGTATTTTGATAAAAATAGCAACAATTTTTCCTCTATATTTTTAAAAACAAACATTAACGAATCTATTAATCGTATCACATTATTACAGGAAATCATTTTCACAGAAAAATGACTAGTTTCTCTTATTCCCAGACAGTTTAAACATGTTTTATACATCAAATTTCTCAGTTGAACATTTTAAATTTAAAATGGTAGCAAACCAGTTACTTTCATTAACACGACGGTAGTTCTCATTAAAAAAAGACCCTTCTAAAAATAAATCGTCGTCTAACGAGCGCAAGGAAATTTATATCATTTTGATAAAACTATTTTAATCAAGAGATTTTTCTCTAATGAGAAACAGAATGAAAAGGTAGCGGAGGTAGAGAGGTTGCAGCGAACAAAATAAAGACTGAGGATACGAGTGCGTGTGATGAAAAAAGCCACAAGCCCCGCTCGATAAAAGAGCGCGCATTTGCGGTACCTGACAGAGGAGTATAATCAGGTTACTTCGCATAATGAAATGCCGTTGCAACTTTGTTTTACACCTTTACATTGTTGAAATTGGAGAGTGACTCTAGTGTGTTCTGTACGGTAACTAAAAATGTATACTTCTGCTTTTCAAACTAGGTGGTAGCAACGAATAAATGAAGATTAACAATTGTTTGTTCTCCTTTTTATTTCGACTTTTTTACTTTCCACCAACAGGAAATTTTCTGGCAAAGATTCCTTGACATCGAATATTTCTTTGCTAAAAATACTAAAAATTCCCGTTTAATAATAAAAATGAGTACCGATATTAAGTGCAATATTAAACATTTGCACGAACTGCGACTATATACGGATAAAGAATACAGTCAGACCCCATTGTAGAAATCGGGCAAAGGTTTTAAAACACAATAAAAATCTTAAACAATGAATTGAAAGAGGGAAACAGTACGTGAGGATTTAGAGAAAGGGGGAGCCATATAAAAAAGCCTCGAGCACGTGCAAGAAATTTTTCTCCAGCCCTACATTTTTACAATATCATCAATACCCTTTCCGATATCGATCTTCGGGGGGGATGAACGAAAAGGGTCATGTTTGCCCGTCAAACGCGCAGCGTCCAAAGGAAGACGTCTCTTTAATATTTGGCCGCGACGTTTGCGTGGGCTTTTTCTTTTCCTCGCGCGGATGGCATACTAAATTTTGATTACGACAAAAGGGATCCGTCTTCGAAGCAATGAAAATATATGTAATTCTGACGTTTGATAGCGGAGGTTCAATAAAATTTTTTTTAAAACGGAGTGCGAATTAAGTGGGCATAGTTTTGACGGAGTTTACGTATCTTTTACGATCGTCAGCTATCAAATTATATTTTCCATAACTTCGAAATGCGCTTTCGTATGTAGATTTGTAAAAGAATTATGTGCTATATTCTAAGCTCACACACATTGAAATACTTTTTAGCGTCGACACTAACACAAAGTTTATATTATCTCCAAATTTTTTGAAGATTAACTTGTTTAAAAAAAAAAACCTCTGTTATAGATTTCTCACAAGTTGTCTTTTGAACAACCGAGTCAAAATTCAATTATGACAGGAAGTCCAGACATTGGGCGTGACATAATAGGAGATAAAAATGGGGAGCTCACCCTTGTCACGTCTAATATTGAAAGAAGACTTTGCCCTTCGCATAAGATCGCAATTTTAAAATAATTTATTACAATTCTTTGCTATTAGAATATTCCGGGTTTAGCAGTTTTCTTCTTTACATAGTTATTGTCAACCGACTATGAAGCCTTTTAAGCATTTACTTAGTTTTTCTTCTCGAATTTGCCAATTCCTTCACTGAGAGAAAAAATATAGTAAAAATTAAAAATAATCTTGTAAAAATTACCATACTGTCTAGTAAAACCGTCACAG